>LR749501.1:4752528-4817275 GCA_902729485.2 Mus minutoides
CCGGAGCCGCACGGCCTTCCCGGAGCCGCACGGCCTTCCCGGAGCCGCACGGCCTTCCCGGAGCTCGGGCGGCCTTCCCTGGAGCCGCTGGGCGGCCGCTTTCCCGGGAGCCGGTAGCCGGCGGCCGCATTCGCGAGGCGCCGGTAGCCGGCGGCCGCATTCGCGAGGCGCCGGTAGCCGGCGGCCGCATTCGCGAGGCTCCGGTAGCCGGCAGCTTTTCCGAGGCGCCGGCTTCCTACAATGACCCAGTGCTGTGGCTCACTCTGCACCATGACCCAGTGCTGTGGCTCACTCTGCACCATGATCCAGTGCTGTGGCTCACTCTGCACCATGATCCAGTGCTGTGGCTCACTCTGCACCATGACCCAGTGCTGTGGCTCACTCTGCACCATGACCCAGTGCTGTGGCTCACTCTGCACCATGATCCAGTGCTGTGGCTGATTCTTTTGCATCGTGATTGAGGGCTCCTGCTTAACAGGAAGCATGGAGCTTTCAGACTGCAACACATGCTCCGTAACACCTGCTTGATTTGATGAGTTTATTCTATGAAATACTTGCATCCTCTCACTGATAAGTGGATTTTAGCCCAGAAATCCAGAATACCCAAGATACAACTTCCAAAACACAAGAAAATCAAGAAGGGAGACAAACACGTGGATACTTCATTCCTCCCTAGAATAGGGAATAAAATATTCATGGAAGGAGTTGCAGAGACAAAGTTTGGAGCTAAGACGAAAGGATGGACCATCCAGAGAGTGCCCCACCTGGAGGTCCATCCCATAATCAGCCAGCAAACACAGCATACACCAGCAAGATTTTGCTGAAAGGACACTGATATAGCTGTCTCCTGTGAGGCTTTATCAGTGCGTGGCAAATACAGAAGTGGATGCTCACAGTCATCTATAGGATGGAACACAGGGCCCCCAATGGAAGAGCTAGAGAAAGTATTCAAGAGCTGAAGGGGTCTGCAACCCTATAGATAGAATAACAATATGAACTAATCAGTACCTCCAGAGCTCTTGTCTCTAACTGCATATGTAGCAGAAGATGGCCTAGTTGTCCATCATTGGGAAGAGAGGCCCCTTGGTTTAGCAAACTTTATATGCCCCAGTACAGAGGAACGCCAGGGCCAAAAAGTGGGAGAAAGTGGGTAGGGGAGAAGGGCGGGGAGAGGGTATAGGGGACTTTTGGGATAGCATTTGAAATGTAAATGAAGAAATATCTAATAAAAAATTTAAAAAGAAAGAAAGAAATACTTGCATCCTGATTGTGTGATGACTTCTTTTCAAAATAACAGGTAACCCTGTGATCCTATTCAAACAAGAAGGAGTGGCAGTTCTGGCATGTTTTAAAACTTTACGTATTTTCTTCTCTTTTTATTTTGTGCTTTTAAATAGAATCTCTGGGTTCACAGTTTAGTGTTTTTATGTTTGAGATGAAATAACTGATTTCTAGGGAAGTGAATTGGTTAACCAATGTATTAAAGGGCCTCCATGTACATTTGGGGGTCACAGTCTTCATAGGAGCATTCCTTAGTGCCTTGTAGATGTCTTCATAGGCTTATGATGATGGCAGTAACTACATCATACCCTTTTTAGTACTATACATATTTGAAATGGGACATAATTCCTGTAGTCCTAGCTACTCAGGAGACTGGGGAGGGGGTCACTGGAGCCTACAGATTTGAGTCAAGCGTGAAGCAGATGTTAGAGGGTTGAACCCTTATATTAAAAACCAAACTTTGAGCATTCAGCCTGATTTATAAATATAAAGGGCATTTTATTTTTAAAATTCACTGGAGGCCACCATCGGTTGTTTTGAGGGATGTACAGTTTCATAATTTGGAGAGGTAAAGAGTAGCTTGTTTAACTCTCATGTTGTAAAGACACATAGTTTAGGTTTCTGAGACTGTCTAAAGCAAACCGTGTATTCAGTTAAGGCAAAATAAAACTAGAACCTAGATGGTCTGTTTCTATAGTTACAAAATTGCCAATGATCATAATTACATACTTCTCTTTAAGAAAAACATCCTGTTTAGCTTTTGAATGTTAATTATTTTAATATCTAGTTTCCTACCAACACATTTAGGTCAAACAGATTAACGAGGATATTAAGTGAGCAAGTTCTCTTCCTGCTTCCCGATACATTTATATTTATTTTATGATTATACAGTTGAAAAGCAAGACTGGTAGTGTGTGCTTCGTTTATGTGAAGTTATGATCTTTAGCCATCGTACTAATTTTCCATCACTACATAGAAATACCTGGAATAATAACATTTTACAGAGGAAACGTTTATTTGGGCTCACAGTTTGGGAGATTCCACGACAAGATCAGGTAGCCCCATTACTTTGGGACTCTGAGGAAGCTAGTGGCACATACGGTTATGCTATGACCAGACAGCAAAGAGAAATGGGACTGACTAGGCTCCTGCAGAGGACATACTCTCATGTCATAGAAACCTCCCAAAGGCCCATATTCTATGAGATCAACATCTCTCCCTGTGATGCTACCCAAGGCCAACCTTTAAACACAGGGAGGGTCCTTTGCAGGCCAAGCAACCTCCATGTAACTAGCAGTTAGGACATATCACAGATACGTTAGGACACAATCAATGCCTTTATAAGGATTTGTTCACCTGACACGGTTTGTTTGTTTCATTTACTTTTTTTTCAATATAGCTCAACCAAGCTAGTCTTGAACTCATTATTTCTCTGCTTCAGCCTTGCCAGGGCTGAGATTATAGACCTTTACCATAATTCAGCCACACCTAGTGTCTTTTTCAGTTTACAAATTGTGGCAAATATTTCCTAAATATATATTTACATTGTGTGTGTGTGTGTGTGTGTGTGTGTGTGTGTGTGTGTGTGTGTGAAAAAGCATATACCACAGCATATACATTGAAGTTAGAGGACAACTTTCAAGGGTCACTTCTCTTTTCCCACCCCATGGATTCTGGGGACTGAACTCTGGTGGTCAGCCTTAGAGGCAAGTGTCTGTTGACCCATTTCTCCAGTCTCCTGAACACTAATTGAGATTAGCCAGCTCATTTCCTTTACTGTGTGCCCTTAAAAGTTACCAGAAGTAGAATAGAGGTAGAGGTTGAGACAGGTCAAGATTATGAGACAAAGAACTCAGCGGTTGAGAGCACTGACTGCTCCTCCAGAGGTCCTGAGTTCAATTCCCAGCAACCACATGGTGGCTCACAACCATCTGTAATGAGATCTGATACCCTCTTCTGGTATGTCTGAAGATAACTACAGTGTGCTTAAACAAACAAACAAACAAACAAACAAATAAATCTTTTTAAAAAAGATAATGAGGCAGAGAAGGAAGAGCTCAAATCTTTATATCAGTTTATAATTACAGCCTTCAGTATGTCTGTGCAAAGTGAGAAGTTTCTTTAAAGCTCCCATTGATTCTCTTTGCCCCTTGAACTAGTTATTAACTATTGCCTAGAGTTTAACAAGTACCTCTCCCCTGAAAAACTTTGCTCTGTGTCTGACTCATTTTTTTCTGACTGTGTGATCTTGGCTTACAAAATGCAGCTTTGTAAGGGTGTCTAAAAGTTTCCCTGCTTTAGGGCACATAAGGAGAAGCCTCGGTGTTTGTGATCCTGTCCAACCCTGGGGCTCTAACTCTGACACTGTTAGCTGTGTCCTGGCCCCTCAGGACCTTGGCTACTGGGGAGATTGCAACCGCAATTTTGCCTTGGAGAAGTCTCCCCCAAAGGTGTTATATGCAAGAGTCAGAGGACTTCTGGAAGCTGGTCCAAGATCCTTGTGGGTTCAATGTTTCTCTAGCATGTGCTGGGCTGATCTCCTGTGTAGGTCCTGGCTCTTCCTATTTTAACTCTCATGCCAGGTTTTAGGAACTAGGCCACAGTCTGACAGAACTGCCAATGAGCTGCTTCTGTGTTACACAGCAGATGGCCACAGGGTTGAAGGCACCAAGCTGGCTTGTTCCCCCCAACCCCTGCCAAGCCATAGACCGTGAGTGTGGAGGAGGAAGGCTGCTCACTTCCTTCCCTGTGGCACAACAGTGAGATATTTATACTACAGATTTGTAATGTTAGCCTAGTCTTTATTATGCAGGGGAATGCTGGCTTTTAGTCCATGTGTACAGCCTTTGAGAAGAACAATTAGTAAGCAGTACTTATAGTATTTACCTTTTGACTTGGGAAGATGTGAGCTACTAAATAGCATGCCTTGCTCATAGAATTTCAATCAAGATAGTACAGTAATAAATATTATTATACTATATATTTGAGGGGAATGATCTTTTATAGCTTATAAAAGTGTCAATCCTTAATCATTGCTATGAAAATAAATTTGAGGATCTGTACTCAGAAAAGTAAAATTGTTTCTATGTTTCACAGTTTATAGGTGGCTTTCTTCCTTCCTGGAAGGCTATCCTCAGAGTTTTAATGAGAAATTGGCTTTAAGTGGCTTAGCTGTTGATTCCCAAAACTGGAGCTCCTGAGTGGAAACACTGACCGAGCCTATGTAGCTACTAAAGAACCTGAATGTGATTCTCAGCAAAGCCACTTTGTAACCGGCCACTCACTGATGTGAGCCTTTAGATGTTTGATAAATATAACTATTTCCTGTTATCCAAAATAGCTCCTAATGTGGGTCAGATTATTGGTGCAGAACATAGCCACACCCTCTGCTTCAAGGACAACCAGTACTCGGCAATGCCACTTTGCTGTCCTTTATGATTTAAGAGAGAAAATGAATCCATTAAAAAACACACAAACATTTCTTCTAACTCAATTTTGTTAAGATCTAATCAACATAGAAAATAATAACATAAAAAAGTGATAAATCCCCAAACCCCACCACAACGTGGCTAGATGCAAAGACAGGTGAATATATTTTGTTGAGTATTGTCTCTAATGTTTATATGTAAAATTAATTTATGGTATGAATCCTACTTTATGGTCTGGGCATTTGTAGAAAGCAACACTTATACACAACTTCATAAATATAAATTTATATTGGCATTAAGTAACTGAATATTGAATAGCATTCCATCTTATAATGTCATGCTTTTGTTTTGATTTCAACTGTGTTTACTATGATAAATAAACCTGGCCATCTTTAACATATTTTCTTTCTGATCTAAATTTTTCTTTAAGAAATATATTTTTATACTTTTTTGAGAATTAGTTTTATAATTATCTCAACAGCTAAGTAAGACTCCAAGATCATGGTAGCCCATCCGTGGGAATGTTAGTGGCTTAAAAACTTTCATTATTGAGGACTGATCTCCTATCAGGTCCCAAACTCTTTCCCTCAAGTGTTCAGACTACTAAACCCAGAAGCTCAGAGCCTCCAGTCATCAGTGCCTAACCTCAGGAAAAAGATGAAGGGAAACTCTGCTAGGATCTGAAACTTCATCTTCTTTTCCTCAGACTAAATCCTCTGTGTCTGTGTCAGGACCTGCTAGCACACTGTTTAAAACACACAAATGCAGTTCAACAGAATCACTACCACTCATAATTCCATAAAGCTGAATTTAGTCATTATGCAAAATACAGCACCCAAGATACAGAGGTGAAAATATCCCCTAACTACTGTGCACTATGCAGGCAAGTGAAGTAAAGGGCTTTAATTTTCTGGCACCGGAGTTATCCAGACATCTCTGCATCTACAACCTTAGCTCCCAGCCCTTCTGTGAATGGGAGGGAGAAGTTATATAGAGTCTTGAATAGACAGAGAAAAGATGCTGACATTACTTCTTACTTCTGGCAAGCATATCATAGTTTTAAAAGATTTATTTATTTATATTTTATGTACATGAGTGTTTTGCCTGTATGTCTGTAAGCATATCCTTACATGGAGACCGGGAGAGGACTCAGACCCCCTGGAACTGAGCTGTTGTGTGGGTGCTGAGAACCAAACCTGGATCTTCTGCAACAGTAGCAAAGTGCTCCTAGTGGCCAAGCAGTCTCTCCAAACCCACGTGCTCCTAGTGGCCAAGCAGTCTCTCCAACCCCACGTGCTCCTAGTGGCCAAGCAGTCTCTCCAACCCCACGTGCTCCTAGTGGCCAAGCAGTCTCTCCAACCCCACGTGCTCCTAGTGGCCAAGCGGTCTCTCCAACCCCACGTGTAACCATTTTATTGTCAGACTCCTTATTTTAGCCTGAAGTCTACAGATGTATCTGCCACAGTTGAACTTCTACCCAAGGAAGGTTCTCATAGGAGGCATTGCTGAATGTAAGGAAAGCTGCAGGGAATGACTTGCTATCCTTTCTATGAAGGTTCAAGGTATTCCTTGGGCCTTCAGTTTGAACCTCTTTATTCTCTCCTTAGCTAACCACAGAACCACCTCCCACCTGACATCTTCATCCTTTGACATCTAACCCTACTCCCTGATTCCCCCACCTCCGCCATCCCCATACCGGCTGCCTCGGATAGTCTTGTTTCTGTTTTCCCTACTACGTGTCTCAACATCATTTCTCATCATCAGCCCCAGCCACGTTGTCAGTCCCCTTTCCCTCCGTTATTTATAAAGTGCACTCATCTCATGCTTAAGGTTGAAATCCAGATCAGTGAGCGTCAATTTCTTTAATGAAATTGGGATTCTATCTACCTACAAATTTCTCTGTTCATGGGACTGACCCCGGTTACCACCCTCGACTTCTATTCTCTAGAAACAGGCATCAAATGCTCATCGTCTTTATACTGTAGACAGGTAACTCTCTGGTGAATTTTATTGAGATTCCTACTTTCAACAGGAATGGCTTTACCTACCTTGAAGTGCACCATTAGCACTTCATTAGTGTACCTTGTCCTCATTTGCTGAGCAAGACTTCTTCACTACAGACAATGGCAAAGCAATGGTATTATTCTAATTTCCACATATCTAGGGTGTCATCTGAGATTTGGAAGGTGATCTGTCTCCCCAAATTACCCAACTTTAACCCTTCAGCAATAAGACAGTGTAATATAAGGGAAGAGTCAACAGGATCTATGCATATGTGAACTCACAGAGACTGAGGCAGCAGGCACAGGGCCTTCTGGGTCAGTCTAGACCAGATGAGGCCCCAGAGCTGAAAAGAGAAATAGACAGATGCCTTTATCCCTAATCCAGAAGCAATTTCTGATTGATAACCACTTACAAATGAAAGTTTAGTTTCTTCCAAGAAAGTCTTACTGGGGAAACAAACTACTCTTCATGGTAGGCCACGTGCTCAGCAGTAGATAGCCAACAGAAAGTAAACACTATGGCAACTTTAGAGATCCCTTGTCTCAGAATGAGAGGGCTCTTCTGTTTTTTCTTCTTTAAAAATGTTTTATCATAGCCATGCGTGGTGGTGCACACCTTTAATCCCAGCACTCAGGAGGCAGATGGATTTCTGAGTTCGAGGCCAGCCTGATCTCCGAAGTGAACTCCAGGACAGCCAGAGCTATACAGAGAAACCCTGTCTCGAAAAACAAAACAAAACAAAACAAAAAATGTTTTATCATATTTTTATATATAAAATCATATTATTTTATATTAATAAAATATATAATAGAATATATATAATATGCATATATGTTCTACTTTCATTTTACCCTTAAGGTTCTTTGTATATGTATTATGGCTTCAAGTCTAGCATTTTGATGGGTCCAGTGTGTACCAACAAGTGGGTGTCTGTCTCTTGTACCTTCTCTTGGGGTGTTTCCTTCTGTTTGTTTTGTCCAATTCTGATGTGTTAACTTGTATTTGTGTCTTCTTATTTTATTATATTTTATTATTATCCTATTGAAGCCTATTTGTTTTCTAACAAGAGACAGAAAGGGGGTGGATCCAGATGGGAAGGGACAGGAGGAGGAGCTGGGAGGGTTATATTGGGGGAAACCGTAATCAGGATGTATTACATGAGGAAAAAAAAGATTTTCAATAAAAGAAAAAATATGTGGGAATACTCACAGCATGATTTCCCCCAAGAAAAGATGAAGGGGGAGGAGATATGGGTCTACAGTTAAGAGTACAGGCTTGCTCTTCCAGAGGATCTAAGTTCAATTCCCACCAGAGGTGGTTCACAGCCATTCAAGTCACAGGAGATTCAACCCTCTCCTTTTGCCTCCCTGGGTACCAGGCATGTGAGTGGTACACAGACATATATTCAGGGAAAGCACTCGTACATATAGAAATAAATAAATATAAAAAGAAGATGAAAACAATTTGTTCCTTTACTTCCTTAGTGATATTTTTATACTGTAGCTATATTTAAGCCAGAGATTTTAACCTCATCACACATAGATGTATTTCTTTCATATTTTGGCACTTTCCAGAGTCCCTTATCCTATATGAAATCAGGATTCATTAAGAGAAAAATGTTTCTGCAGCCACTCCAATTCTTTCACATTTACTTTGACCTTCAGAGACAGTGTGGAGACCCTGTGGCTATGTCAGAAATAACAAGGACTCCAAATAATAGAAATTGGAACTGAAACTTGTCTGGCCTTCCTTACAGTGGTTCTCAACCTATGGGTGGCAACTCTTTCACATGAGTCATCTGAGACTATCTAGCTGCATATGTAGCAGAAGATGGCTTAGTTGGCCATCATTAGGAAGAGAGGCCCCTTGGTCATGCAGACTTTATATGCCCCAGTACAGGGGAATGCCAGGGCCAAGATGTGGGAGTGGGTGGGTAGGGGAGCAGGGTGGAGATGGGGGAGGGTCTAGGGAACTTACTGGATAACATTTGAGATGTAAATGAAGAAAATATCTAATAAAAATTGGAAAAAAGAGAAAGATTCATAGGAACATTAAAAAACATAGATATTTACATTACAATTTGAAATAGTAGCAAAGCAGTTATGAAGTAGTAATGAAGATAATTTTTTTTGGTTGTGGGTCTATTCAGAGAAAGCCTGTCTCGAAAAAAAAAAAAAAAAAACAAAGAAAAAAAAAAGAATGTTGAGAACCACAGTAAGCACGCAGGGCTGATTCTCATCAGATATACTTTTGCTTTTCTTTTGTGTATTGTCCGAGAGCATCTCTACTGTGGGCA
Source organism: Mus minutoides (assembly GCA_902729485.2). Taxonomy (NCBI): domain Eukaryota; kingdom Metazoa; phylum Chordata; class Mammalia; order Rodentia; family Muridae; genus Mus; species Mus minutoides. Next base: position 4,761,538 of record LR749501.1, read on the forward strand.
TAAAAAGTTACCACAGCTACTATCCAGGCAGGACCACTTTCGATATCCTGCTTTAAATTTTCTACACACAGTAAAAGAGACAACATGAAAAGGTTTTTGTATTCTATAGGACATGTTTACAAACATAATCATCACCGATTACCACCCACCAGAACAAAACATTTATTTTTGTCTGGTATGTTTTTAGACTCCCTTTGTCTAGAGGGAAATAATGCAAAAGGAAAATTGGGGGCTGATTCCTTCTTGCCTGGGCAATGTCACCTGCTCCTTGGGGACTCTCAGCTTGGTGTCTTGATTTGTTACCTTTCCAATGGCTTTTTCCACATCAGAACTTTCCTCTGCCTGTCAAACTGTTAATCTTTATTACTATATGTGAAGTCTTAAGGCTCCTTAGCTGATACAACAGTTCAGAAAATGCTCAGTCTTGGCCAACATCATTGTTGTGCCTGGCTTTTTGTTAGCAGCAAAACAGAAAGTGCAAGGAAATTTGCAACTCATCTCAATCCCCACATTATTTTTGCTTCAACCTGCACAGAAGTCTGCTCTTCTACCTATCCATGAGTCTAATACTCAGTCAACTTGTAGCCCCTTTGCTGACCATTGGGTTGTCTAGCTTTTTTAAAAGACTTAAGCATAGCTTTGAAAATGCTTAGTTTAATATGAGGCATTGATTTCTGTAGTCAGTAGAAGACACAGTGATGTACAGGAAGTGACATCCTAGGATAAGCTCAATTCAAATGGATCTAGACAATGGATTCTACTTATCACTTAAAGGCAACAGGCTTTAGTTACATGTAGCTGTGGAGATGGATACAGCTGGTAAAACACTGACTGTATAGTTGTGAGAACCAGAGTTCAGGTATCCAGCATCCACATGAAAAGCCAGGTGCAGTGGTTCGTGCCTGCAACTCACTGCTCGACAAGGGGAGGCATGTGGATCCCTGAAGCTGGCTGAGAAGTCAGTCTCAGTCCAGGTTCAGTGAAAGACCTTGTCTCAAAAGATAAGGTGGATGGTACTTGAGAATGACACCTGATTTTGGCTTTGGCCTTCACACACACACAGACACAGACACAGACACACACACACACACACACACACACACACACACACACACACACACACACACACACACACACACACACACACACACACACACACACACACACATATATATATATATATATATATATATATATATATAGAGAGAGAGAGAGAGAGAGAGAGAGAGAGAGAGAGAAAGAGAGAGAGAGAGGAGAGAGAGGGAAGGAGGGAAGAGGGGAGGGAGGGAGGGATAGATACACATATGAATACATCTAATTTAATTTGATAAATGATCAGTTTTGTAATTAGTGGTTTACTGCTTTTTGGTGAAGGAATTGATCAAGTCTCATGTACCTTTCTGCAATATATTCATTTTCACTTGAAAATCACTGATCTACCTGGCTACTTAGCTCTAATTGTCAACTGGTCACAACCTAGAATCACATGGGAAGAGAGTCTCAATGAGAGACTGTTCATATTGTGTTGCATTGTGGGCAACACAATATGGGGATTATATTAATCAAGTGAACTTATATGAGAAGCCCCATCCCACTGTGGGTGTCCCATTGGACTCTTGAGCTCCTGAAATCAAGCTGAGTGCAAAAAAAAAAAGCAAGCCTGAATGTATTCATGTTCCCTTGCATTTGACTCTGGATATGTTGTGACTAGATGTTTGAAGGTCCTGCCTTGAGTAATGGAATATAACCTGGAATTGTGGACTGGAATAAACCTATAAGTTAAGTTTCTCTTTGTCATTGTTTTGTCATAGCAACAGAAACGAAACCAGAACCCTGGCATAGTAGATAAAACATGTCCAGGGCACATAGTCCAAGAATCATGATTGTTTGCTGTGGTTCCTTAGGGAATGAAAGACATTTTTAGTTCTTTGATCTGATGATATTAAGGAGGTTGGATTTCTCAGATTCTCCAGTGAGGGAAGTTGGAGGAGCCCTGGAAAGCCCTGTGGGAGGCTGATAACCCAATACCATCAGATAAGGAGGTCCAGATAGGACTGCACAAAAGCATTCCTCCCATGTTCTGAGAGCATCTGAAAGCAGCCTGTGGCCATGTCTTCCTTGGCAGTCTGGGATAGCCATAATTAGTCAGAGGGTGGTGAAAATGTGACGCACCCACAGAGCTTGCACTTAGGGAACTATAGCTGTTTAGCATGGTGATTTTCCCTTCCTGTGCGTTTTTTGTTATTGAGGTTATTTTTTAACCTAGTAAATTTGCTTGGATTGTGTTGTTTTCTTAGCTTCTATGAAGGGTCAAGATTAAACCCAGATGTCCTCTCCTTTTTTTTTTTTTTTATTTGATTATTGCAGAAGGCTTGGAAGAGGCCTATGACCTTTTACAAAAGAGAGTGGCCTCACTTGGCTTTTTTGTCTGGCCCCTTCTCTCTGGGATGCGGATACAGGGCAGAAAGATGTGGGGGAGATAAGACTTGATGATAAGGGACATTGTAAGTGATGTTATATATCCCTCTATCAGATAGAGATCAGATATTGAAAGTGTGTCCTCAAGTCTCTGATGCTAGACCTACCTACCTGGTTTCCTTCCTGAAGAAAAAGAAAAGACTAGGCCAGACTTTCAGAGGCCGTAAAGGTTGTTCTCAGTGATGAGTAATGTCGAATTTCATGCTGTCTCTTTCTTATGTGGTCTACAAATAAAACATGCTTTAATTAATCTCTGAAAACTAAGACTGTACACTGCTTACATCGGGTTATGTTGAAATCTCTGGAACCGAAGCTGTTTTTACCACAAGAGAGATTGTTAATAGATATTGTTAATTCTGAGTTTCAGGAGGAGCTCAGAGATGGGTTTAAGTAAATTATTTAAAGAACCATTTCACTGTTTTCGTATGTATGTGAATACATACATACCAATCTTTTCCTTCAGTCAGCTTCGGAAAGTCATCAATTCTTCTGTTTAAATGCAGTTAGAGGTCCATTTATCTGTGTCTGCTACATCAATGCCTTGATTCTGGTTCTGCAGCCAAATTAGGTGAAGTTCATGGCTCAATGTCTAGCCTCATAAATAGGAAGACAACAGGGCTGGCAAGGAGGCTCCGTCCATAAAGTTCTTTCCTTACAAGAATGACAACATGAGCTCAGATCCCTATAACTTACCAAACAAACAAACAAACAAACAACCTGAGAATTGCTTGTCAGCCCAGAAGCAGGAAGCTTGGAGGTAGATACAGGCGCATCGCATCCTTTTCTGGCTCTCTGGCTCTCTGGCCAGCCTACCTCGTTCAGTAGGTGAACCTGCAGGTCAGTAAGAGATCCCATCTCAAACAAAAGTAGGAATCCATTTAAGGAAAGATGGCTGCAATTTCTCTCTGATCCCCTAATGTATGTATCTACACATGTGTACATGCCCCGGACACATAAATATGCATACACATGCAAAAGGAAATATGGAAAAGGTGCATATGGATGGTGATGATATAAAAAGCAAATTGTGTGCCACTGTTGTTTTAAAGAGAGAAGGGACGTTTTAAGCAGAGAAAGAGCTGTCATCTGACTATAATACTGTATATTAAGTTTTACTTTGAGAGCCTATCCTATAACATAGCTATACTTAAAATAGTTACAACAAAAGATAAAATTCTTCACACAAAGCTCTTTCCTCAGGTGGAAACCCTTGACAGTTAGGATGAATCTCTGCAGTCTTTGGAGTTTTTATGCCTGCACTAACTCATAACATGGCACATGACTGGTTCACTGAGTTCCCTGTCCAGTTAAACAGACATCTGTCCTATACGTGTGCCAGAGAGGAAATTGTTTTAGGAATTTCAGTTACTATATTATGTCTGTTGTCTGTCTGTTTAATATTTTAGAATTATCTTCCCAAGTGGGTTTAATGGGAATACAGCTCGATTTTAAAACTTGAGGATCTGTTGGTGTACTAAGATAGCCAGGACCATCCATAGAAGTGACAAGATCTTCATGTCATTAAAAATACCTGGTGTGTGGGTTTGGGGGTGCAGTGTTTTGAGACAGGGTTTCTCTGTGTAGTTCTGGCTGTCCTGGAATTCACTGTGGAGATCAGGCTGGACTTGAACTCAGAGATCCACCTGCCTCTGCCTCCTGAGTGCTGGCTAAAAATTCTGTGTTTTAAGAAGAGAGTAAATGGTTTTGTTTGTTTGTTTTTCCCAGCCAATCTGATGCCCACATTTGCCCCCACACATATGGAGACACTCAGGTTCCTGGCACAGGGTGAGTTTTAGCTTGTACCATTTCTGAGCCTTCACAGAGCTCCAGTGTTTTGCGACATTAGCCAAGCTCCAAAGTGAACAAGAAAGTATGTATGCCAGACTGTCCGATCCAGCCAGAAGGGAAGAGAGTAGATTTGTTCTGCCTAACTTTTAATCATTGTTTTATGGCTGTGAGGGCTATAATGACACAAGTCAAGTGCCCCACACAATCATGTTTTCGGAATCCTTTCCTTTGCTTGTGCTTATAAATAACACTTATGTAACTAGATAGAGCGTTTCATTCTCTGCATGTAGCGGAAGTCTCAGAGATGAACATGAACATAATAGATGTGGACTGGAGAAAAAACTAGAACCATAACCATTTTAATTTATTTTATATCTTATTTTAAAGATATTTAAATGTAAAAAAAAATGAGATAAGGTCTCTTGTATTCAACTCATTGTGACCTTGGATTCCTTATCCTCCTGCTTTTATTATCCAAGAAATGGGAGGATCTGATCACCACACCCAGTTTAAAAGGTACCAGAGGATCAGAATTATCCTTTGTGTATGACAGGCAAGCATGCCACCAACCAAGCTCACTCCCCAGTCCTCAGGGCTCTTAAACATGCTTAAAATTCAAAAGAACAAAACACAAATCCCATTACGTGAAATTAGGTATATACCAATCATTATTCCCTTCAAAGAAAGTTCCATACGGGGAACACAGGTCAAAGAGAGATGCTGTCTCAATATCATCCTTTGGGACAAGCACACTCTTGGAAGATAAAGTCAAGTATTAGTGAAGAAGCATGCTGGGCCAGCCTCTGCCCTCAGCTCTCCGCCTGTGATGGTTCTCATCAGGGAAGCTGGCTTGATGTTTCCAGTCATAAATATGTACAAGTACATGGGAGGCCAACATGTCCAATCAATTAATTGGGCTGTAAATATCTGAAGCATAAAAACATAGAACCTTAGATTGGGATGGAAAGCATGCCCCCCCCACCAACCACATCTTTCCAAGGCACCATGAGTTGAATTTTAATGCCTCCTTAGAGCCTGACCTCTGCTTAGCTGCCCTTATCACCTGGTATAAGTTCAGAGAGCTACCACAGTGGGTACATACAGCACCAACTGCATTTTCCTGCAATAGCTCTGTTGACAGACTTCTGTACATGTGTTTCCAAATTTGAGAAAGAATATATAGATTCTGGCAAGGCAGTTTGGAATCGTCAGCAAAGCATTTGGGGGCACTATAATGAAAACATCACACATTGCTCATTTAGTCACGCCCCAACTGTTTATTAAACTTTTCCAATGCTACTCAAGATGGGTTGTCATAAGAGTCCTGTTTAAAGGCAATGTTCTGTCAAAGGCTGAATGGGAATTCCTTGGAAGTACTTTATATACAAGAACTAAGAGAAAGGAATGGTCTAGATTGACACAGGGCATGTGTGTGGGTTGGGGGGTGGTTATTGGACAATTGAAAGATGCTTTACAACAAATTTCCTACAAGTTCCACAATGTAAATAGCATCTTGCTTACAGTAAATGGGATCTTTTGTAGCATCAAACACAACATGTTCTCTGGGGATTTTATGCATTTACTGGGTACCAGGTTTATAGGGCACACCCTTTTAAACCCAAACAATGAAGGTTAAGTTAGTTTGTAGAAGGAAGCGCCCATGTTTGAAAGTGATGTCTAGTTGAGTGGCAGACAAAGTGACAAATCAGAGAAAGATTATACAGAATAGGATCTGCCCAACTCTCACAAGAACAGAAAGAAAAGAGAGGCTTCTTAAGAGAGCAGTGCAAGGAGAGGAGGAGAGAGGGCAGTTTTCATGGGACAGTTGTACGGGGAGATAGGTTGCAGAGGGAGAACAAGCTAGACAGAAAGACAGGACTAACCAGAGAATGAAGAAGAGCTACAAGATTAGAACATATTGCCAAAGCTAGTATGAGCAAGAGGGGCAATTCAGGAGAAGCCAAGAGAAGCCAGATTGAATCAGATTGCAGAGAAGTTTTGAGCCAGAACAGCTGAGTTCATTCATCTAGCCAGAGATCAGAAAGAACAAGAAAAGGTGAGCTTGTTCATCAGCAAGTCTCAGAGGCTGAAAACATTGTAGGCCTAGATGAGATTGCACAGAGGCTAGAAGCTTCTAGAACTAGGCCTAGCAGACAGAGGCAGTGAGCCTCAGAGATGACAATTAAATCAGGAATTAAAAGATACATTTACACGAAATCACATGATGCAAGTCAGCAATGATTGAACGCTATTGATCAATGATTGACTGAACCTCTTCATATGGATCCCACAAAACCAAAGGGCTGTCTATGGGAGGCTTGACATGAGAGAGACTTCTAAAGAGAAACTTCTAGGGGCTTCTAGATTCTTCTAGATTCAGTGTCAAGGACAGTCCATATAAATAAACTGAGATAGAGGACACGCTGCAAGGGCTGAGTGGATGGGACGGTGCCTGGCATGCTTGTACCACATCTAACCTGGAGCCTAAGCAATAAGGCAGGAGTGAGAAACTGCGAAGCACTGAGCGGAAGATCTCTGGCACTGAGTTAACTGGGAGAAAGAACACATTGCCTTCTGTGATGGGAAGTTAGGAGAAGCAGAATCACACTGACAAAGCCAGTGAGTGAGCTTTGTCGTGTTTGATAAGGGAAGAAAACAAAAACAAAACCAGGATGATTTCAGAACACACAGGAGGGTTGTGAAATTTTGGTTAAATGAACTTATATTTTGCCTTTTCTGAAATATACAAAAACATTTAAAGTGTGATAGCAAGTGTACACTGTACTGTGCTGGATGTTTCAGAAGAAGACAGATTTCATCTCTGGGGTTTTCCAGATGCCTTAAGTAGTTGGCTCACAAAAATAATCACCTCTTACAAAGTTACTAGGAAAAAGGAATCAATGTTAAAGGAAACGTGTCCCTATCCCTCTGTTAATTGAAGGTTGTATTTACATACTCTACTGTGTGTGCAAATGACTTAGCCAACAGATGGAGGCATTGTGAAAGAAGATAAACTACAAACAGTGCTTCTACCAAGACTGGTAAATGGTCCACTGCAATCTGAGCTGATGTTTCCAGTGGGCGTTCTAATTCATGTTGTTGAGGATGCCCTAGTAGATTGTCATCCCATGCTTCCTTCTGCATCTCTGAATGCCCCTCAGCAATGGGGACATGGGAATAGGATTGTGTTTTACCCAAAGTGTCAGGCACTGGGGCTGGTGAGATGCTCAGTGGGGGAAGAGTTTGTCACACAACCCTGAGCACCTGAGTTTGGTCTCCAGGCCCATAGTGAAAAGCTGGACCTAGTGGCACTTGCTTGTAACCAGAGCTGGGAAGGAAGAGGCTGGGGGATGCTCATGAAAGGCTCAGTAGTCAGTCTATCTGAATCAACAAGAGTCCCAGGTCAAAGTTACAGATTCTTGTCTTAAAAAATAAGATTTAGAGCTCTCAGGGTTGACCTCTGGCCTCCATACACAAATGCACACACATATACCCACACACCACATACTCATGTACACCCGTAAATACAATCACATTCATGCCTTTATTATGTAAGTAAATAAACACAAAGTATCAAATATTAATGGTGGAATGAACAGATGTATACAAACGTCACTGTAGATGTCTTGGACTAAAAACAAAACCCCAAACTCCAAACACTTATTCAGTACTACTTTTGTGCCCGATAGCATTGTAGTTAATTGACCTATATATCTCCATATTTTGGAAATTATTTTCTAGTGAGAGGATGAAGGAGTTTTCACCTTAATCTATTTTTATTTAAAGCTGCCACAGAAGATAAGACTTTAAATTAAACAGGATCATGTTAAATATCCTGGTATACAATAAATTTTAGGTTGTTAGTTTTCTTCCCAAATAACCAAATCTATTAATAGATTGCTGTTTATTCTGCATGTCTCTCATAATCCCATAATTTGAAATGGCTCAAAATGCCTATAATCTCTCCTAAAAGGACTGAAATGCACACATCTGAATCTCCTTAATTTCCAGGTTTTGATCTTGCAGTCTGCTATCCAATGGCTCCTAGCTTGCTATGTGCCTGTAGAGGGTTTGGTTGGCCTGGGGATGCTGCGGGAGGCAGGGTGCCTCCTAGGGGTCCAGGGTGATGAAGGTTTTACACATCAGTGGCCCCACTCGGCTTTTGTAGATGAAGGAAGGCAGAAAGTGAGTCATCTCAAACATCTTTAAACATCTTCATGCCTCTTTGTCCATAGTGCTTTATCCGAGCTGCAGAAGGAGGAAACCAGGCATGTGTTTCACAAGAGCTTATCTGCAAAGTCTTATACAACCACTCCTCCTCCTTTCCTCTCTTCCTCCTCTCCCTCCCCTCCCCCTCTTCCTCCCTTTCTTCCCTCCCTTACTTCCCTCTTCTCTTCTTTGGTCACCTCCCCGTTCCCCTCCCTCTTCTGCTGCCCCTTGCCCCTAGCCAGTGCTATTTGTAATGTGGGGCCAACTTGGCTCTCTGAGATGCTGCATCCCCACTTCTCAGGGTCTCACTCCACAGCCTGGTAACACAGAATAGTCGAGCTGCTCCTTAGCTGTCTGGCTCCCATCTGCTCAAGTAAATAACAAAGAATTCCGACTAAAGCACCCAGAAAGCCATTCTCATATTTCTGTGTACTGCTCTTCCACCAGTCTCTGAATATTTCACACATTGAATGCTGTTACCCATCTGAAAGTTTTCTTTTTTTTACCCAGTGTGAGACACAAGGCAGAGCTCCATGTGCACATGCTGTGCCTTCCTGTTCCCACCGACTTGACAGTGCAGGCATCTAGAAGAAGGCTCTGTGATGCTGGGGGTTGCTGTTCACGTTTATTTATCATCAGCTGTTGGTCTAGGACTCTGTCTGATTTGAGAGATCTGTATCTGAGGTGTGGTGGAGACACTGAAGAGTTTTAATGCCAACGAGACTGTTTCTCTAGAGGTTCTTCAGAGAAGGAAAAAAGAGGAGTGAGCAATCCTAAAATCTTGTCACCACCAGGCAGCAGGGAACTGCACTGGTGCCACTGTTCTTAGTACGTATGCTCATGTCCACTAAAGGAACCCGAGAAGATGGACCACCAGCTAAGTACATGAACTGTCTCACAGACACGGTGGAGGGCACTCGACTTCCACATCTCCAGATAGAAGCTTCCTCCATACAGCAACCTCGCCCATAAACCATTCCTGTGATGACTGAGGGCAACACTGGGAAATGGAATGACAGAGCATCATCCACTTCTAAATCTCAGCTTAGCACCTTTCAGGCTAGTGGTTGCTCTACGTTCCCAATGCTGTAACCCTTTAATACAGTTCTTATGATGTGGTGACACCCCCCAAACATAAAATTATTTCATTGTCATCTCATAACTAATTTTGCTGCTGTTATGATTGTAATATAAATATCTGATATGCAGGATATCTGATATCCAACCCCTGTGAAAGGGTTGTTGGTACTGGCCCACCAGTTGAGATCGTGTTCTAGGCTATTTCCACAGACAATGCTACTTGCAAGAGGATGTGGGGAGCAAAAGCAAAAGAGGGCATTAAACAAGAGGAACTTGCCACAGAGATTCCTTCCCTTACTGTTCTGCTCTGCCAGCATAACTCACCCCATAAAGGCAAGTATAAAATTAGCTACATGAAATTTATATTTATATATGTATTTATATTTTCAGATAGCAACATGTAGCATCTATACTTACATATAATACTCACAGAGAAATGAGAGTTTGATCCCCAGTAGCACAAAATAATCATAACCACCCTCATAATAGTGACATTAAAAGAATAACTATTAACACTGTTAAGAAAATTTGACCAGATGGCAGGTTTCAAATGTGGAAAAATCATTCAAAGAAACATTCGAACGTATGCTTGAGAAAGATGTAAAACGACAATTAAATTAGAGACATATTTTGCTCTTGGGCAGGAAACTCACTAGGGCTAGGCCATATTTCCTAGAATTAAGCTGAGAATATATCCTAGAGATAGATTTATTAGAATTTAGACAATTCTTTGAGGTGTCTTCATTTGGCAAAATAAACGTTAGGTAACACACATGAAAGAAGAGTTCTGAGGGAACCAGATCTGTCAGGAATTGAAATGTATTTGACAGTCCCCATAATTCAAAGGCATTCCCGAGATAGAGTATGTAGTCCAAAACAGACTCTAACTTGAAAGAGAGTGATCTAGAAGCATGAGGAAGATCATGTCTTCAGACCTCATATATGTCTCTCTCTCTCTCTCTCTCTCTCTCTCTCTCTCTCTCTAGTGTGTGTAAATATATATGTGTATATATATAAATATATGTAAATATATACATATTTGTATCTGAAATTGACATTTTACAGGTGAAAATTACCTACTGATTATTTATTTCACAAGTTTTAAACTTACATTTTAAAAGGTAAACCATAGGCTCTGGAGTGATAGCTCAACATTTAAGAGCACACTCTTTTTTTGACAGAGGGTAAGAATTCAGTTCCCAACACCCACAAGTGGTCGCTCTCAACAACCTCTATCTCCAGCTCCAAGGGATTTGGTGACCTCTGCTGGCCTCCACAGGCACTGCGCTGACATGTACATAACTCCCCTCAGTTATTTATCGACATATATAATTAAAGCATTTTTTAAAAGAAGATGAATGATACAATTATTCAAAGATAGTATGGGAGAAAGCTTTTTCCTTTATCAACTACTAGAAGAAACTTCCTTTCCCCATTTGATAAAAGTACAGAACACAGAAGAAACCGATTAAGACATTTGAATACATACATATTATACCTGCACATGTTCACACACATAAGCCAATCCTATCTAAGCAGAGAACACATGTATGGCAACTAGAGGTAAAGGGGTGGGATAGAGGCAGGTAGGATGCTAAGCATTAAAATGTAGGTACAGAGAAAAACTGGCTCAAATGTACATAAAATGACTAGAGTTCACAATACTTTACCATATAGTTTATGAAGCAGAAGAACAAGAACAAGAAGAGGAAGAGGAAGAGGAGGGAGAGGAGGAAGGAGAGGAGAAGGAGGACGAGGAAGAGGGGGAGGATGAGAAAGGAAGAGCTTGAAGTTTCCATATATATATAAAACAAAATGATAAATACTTAGAAGTTAGAGGTGCTAATGCCACTGATTCAACCACCACATAGTGTAGGTATGTACTGACCACACACCACATAAATGGATGCAATTGTTTGATGTCAATCAAATAGGCAAAATGGGACTGAGATATGTGTTCACTAGAAGTGTGTAAGTGAACATCAGATAGAGCTAGGAAATGTATTTGTCAAGGGTAGAATGACCCCTTTACCTAACAAGGTTGAGAACCACCAATAGAGAACATCCCCAGACTAATAAGTGCTCTTCTCCAAATACCTGCTTTTGTCCAGGCGATGAGTCATTCTCCAGCCTGGGAGGCTCTACATAGAGCTAGACTGGAGGCTTATAAAGGTTACTCAAGGCACAGGAAATTTTGGAGTCTGTCAGTACAGAGAGGACCTGCTTTCCAACCTCGAGAGATGGGGAGTTCCATGCTTCTTTAAGATTTCTAGTTAGACTTTTTGAACAACACACATTGGACCAGTTAGGATGAATAACAAGTGTATATTTTTCGTGATTCTCTATAATCCTCAGAAGAACTTTAGGATGCTGGCAAACATATTAGCGTCCTCATAAGTAACAAAGTGGGGCTTAGAGCAGGATGGTAATTTTCTCAAGGATGCTCAGCTAGAGATGACATTAAATAGAATCTAGAGCCGGGTGGTGGTGGCACACGCCTTTTATCCCAGCATGTGGGAGGCAGAGGCAGGCAGATTTCTGAGTTCAAGGCCAGCCTGGTCTACAGAGTGAGTTCCAGGATAGCCAGGACTATACAGAGAAACCCTGTCTTGAAAAACCAAAACCAAAACCAAACAAACAAAAAGAATATAGAAACATTCACACTCTCAGGGAAATATTTGTGGACTGGGCTGTAAGAAAGTAATGTGTGACTCTAAAGTTATGGTTCTTAAGAATGCTTTACCCCAAACTTTCTTAATTCTAGCACATACCCCCTGAGGCCAGGTTGGGCATCAACTGATTCCTTAATAAAGGAAACTGGTTGAGTAGAATCTGAGTAAAGATAATGCAGAATATGCCGGGCATGGTGGTGCACGCCTTTAACCCCAGCATTTGGGAAGCAGAGGCAGGCGGATTTCTGAGTTCGAGGCCAGCCTGGTTTACAGATGTGAGTTCGGGGACAGCCAGGACTACACAGAGAAACCCTGTTTCAAAAAACAAACAACAACAAAAAAGTTAATGCAGAATATATATTTACATATTTCCTTTGGTGAAAAATTAACTTTCTATTACTGAGGGCCAGCTTGTTACTACTCACTGTTAATATTTATGTAATCCTTATGACTTATACTTTAATACTTTAATAGCACTTCATGACTTTGTCCATGTTTATAGACAGCAAATGATACATGTAAGGATCTGATAAAATGTTTAACCCAGTGTACTGGCTAGTTTCGTGTCAACTTGACACAAGCTGGAGTTATCACAGAGAAAGGAGCTTCAGTTGAGGAAATGCCTCCATGAGATCCTGCTGTTAAGCATTTTCTCAATTAGTGATTAAGGGCAAAAGGCCCCTTGTGGGTGGTGCCATCTCTAGGCTGGCAGTCTTGGGCTCTATAAGAAAGCAAGCTTAGCAAGCCAGGTGAAGCAAGCCAGTAAGGAACATCCCTCCATGGCCTTTGCATCAGCTCCTGCTTCCTTACCTGAGTTCCAGTCCTGACTTCCTTTGGTGATGAACATCAATGTGGAAGTGTTAGCCGAATAAATCCTTTCCTCCCCAACTTGCTTCTTGGTCATGATGTTTTGTCCAGGAATAGAAACCCTGACTAAGACACCCAGCATTTGGGAGACTGAGGCAGGAGAATTGTAAGTGGGAAGCTAGTCTGAACTACTTAGGAAGACATTGTCTTCAAACCCAACCCAAGCCAAACAAAAACAACCTAAGAGCTAGATTTACAAGAATATCTTGATTGAACTATGATTGAAACTTTTCATGAAGCATTTTAAAACTACAAAATGTATTTTCATAGTACAACTATAAATAGCAGCAGAGTTTAAAAGGCTGTGGCTTGATCCACAATGACCGGACTGAAAATGAAGACCTGAGATAAAAGAAAACGCACACGACTCTGTGACTCACGTTCTTCATAATTACATAAATTATGAACTGTCACTTACTCTGCCCAACCATATAATTTGTTAGAAACAAATATGGAAAGCTATTGAAGATAGATATTTACATTTCAAAAATCTTGTTGAAGCTGGATATCATTAGGGGAAGGCTCTATAATGTGATTTCTTCTGAGTTTCTAATAACTGGGCACTTAGAGCTGGTTAGGAATTATTTTCTTACTTAGGAAGCAAAATGATAATAAGTTTAAAAAAAAACCCTGAGATATCCTTGTTGCTAAATTTGAACCAACAAAGTATTTTAAGTGAGAGGTTGTAGATAAATTCCATTGTATTCATTGAAGCTTTGCATTGTATTTCTTGAGTAGAACTATAAAATCAAATGTCTTTTGAAATGATTAACAATATTAGATTGTATCATGTACTGAGATGGTAGATTTTGAAGTAGACAACTTAGAAATAAGAGCTGGATCTTGAAGACAGCCGTGGTGGCTCAGGAGTGATTTCCTTTCTTAGAACCTGCATCCAGCATCTTCTAAGTGCCATGCCAGAGGACCTGATACCCTCTTCTGACTCCCACCACTTTCCATGCTCATCCAGTGCCACACACACACACACACACACACACATACACACACACACACACACACACACACACATAAAGTAAAAGTCAAATAAGTCTTAAAATATTGTATGACTCTCACTGCTAAAAGTGATACAGACAAGGATCTCAGAGCTATATTAAATATTATCATGCATCCATATAATAGAAATCTGGGTAGAATTTCGAGAGATCAAAAGTCTTCTTTCCCTCATTCATTCATTCATTCATTCATGCACTTTACATTTTGACTGCTGCCCCTGCTTTTCCCTGTTCCCCCTCACACAGTCTTTCCCTTTACCTCTGAGAGGGTGGAGCCACACCCCTATCCCTGGGTATCCCTCTACCCTGGCACATCAAGTCTTTGCAGGGCTAGGCACATTCTCTCTCACTGAGGCCAGACAAGACAGCTCAGTTAGGGAACAGAGTACACAAACAGGCAACAGATTTAGGAACAGACCCAGCTCCAGTTCTTGGGAGACCTACATGAAGACCCAGCTACATGTGTGTGGGGCCTAGTTCCAGCCAGTGTATGCTCTTTGGTTAGTGGTTCAGTCTCTGAGAGGCCTCGAGAGCTAGATTAGTTGACTCTGTGGGTCTTCCTGTGGAGCTCTTATCCCCTCCGGCTCTCTTAATCCTTCCCTGAACTCTTCTATAAGACTCCTTGATATCCATCCAATGTTTGGTTGTGGGTCTCTGTTCTGTTTCAGTCGGCTGCTAGGTAGAAGCTCTCAGAGCACAGTTATGCTAGGCTGCAAGCCTAGCAGAGTATTGTGAATAGTGTCAGGGATTGGTGCTTGTCCTTGGGATGGGTCTCAAGTTGGGTCAAGTTATTGGTTGCCTGTTCCCTCAGTCTCATGCCATCTCTCTCCCTGGATTCCTTGTAGACAGGACAGATTTTGGGTTGCAAGTTTTATGGGTGGGTTGGTGTCCTTATCTCTCTGTTGGGCTCTTACCTGGCTGCAGGAGGTGACTACTTCATCCTGGCTGTTGGGGGAGTGGGGAATGGGGGGCATCTCTAGAACATACCAGAGACCTGGAATGGGGGGATGCTCCCAGGAATTTATGGGGGTGACTTTAACTGAGACTCATAGCCCTGGGAATATGGAATCAGAAGAGGTCACAAGTCTTACACATGGAAACCAGGGACACTCTGTAGCACTCACAGGGCAAGATGTTGAAAGCCTCTCAAAGTGGACACCTTGATGTCAAAGTTAGGACACTGGTCTTAAAGACTATGTGAATCTGGATTGTGTGATTTTCAAACACATTCCCCCCCCCACCCCTTCCCTGTTGTTCCCTGTCCATTATGGAGAAGAACTGTTCTGCCATCTAATTTGCATATGTGGTAGAGACAGAGAGACTTACAGATGTTCAGAGCTGTTCACATTGCACGAACATGTGCCGCCTTGCATCAGTACGGGGGTAACACAAAATGAGCTGCTTACTCTGAGAAATGCTGTCTTCTGGCTACGCAAGGCCTCTTACATATAGCGTAAGCCTTTATAACCAGGCAATGTAGAATGTAACCTAAAGTGTTTTATTAGCGCATTACTTACGAAGCTAAGAAAGCAAAACACATATGCAAGTAAAGAATGCCCCAGCCCATGACAACAAGATGTGAGATCAGTTTAGTAAACATACGTTCACTCCAAATCTTGTCTGGGAAAATTGTTTAGAAATACTTCTAATGATGGAAAATGTATTTATGTCTTCAAACAGCTATACAGCCTCTTTGGGAGACTGCTAATTATGATTCCAGAGAAAACCCTTCCTAGCATGGAGCCAATAGCAACCAGTTTATTTTTGGCAAGTAGCAAGATCACTTCAGTAGCACTCTAGTGATTAGGAATTGGCACCCTCTCCAATATTGATTTGATTTAATTCTTTAAAAATACAAAAGTCTCTTCTTAAGTATGGAACATTTTGATTGTCTGACAGTAAAAGCTTGTGTTTTATGCATGCTTCAACTTATTTCTACAAAGCTCTTCTGTAGGAAGATAATGGCTTCAAATCCTATTTGATTGGGCTCACAATCTACTTTTTATAGGTAGTGGCCAGCCCGATCATTAAGTCAAATTGCATCTCGTCCCGCTGCTTTCTTTCAGAGCTATCTGCTTTTCTGTGGTTAGGAGCAGGTAAGCTCAGAGATAAAACTGGATTTTCCCAATGATTCTTGACTTTCAGTTTAGGGATGTAAATTAAAGTCTGCATTTCCTCTGGCTGATTTTAATAGAAATACTAAGAAAACAAATCAAATCAAATCAAAACAAAACAAAACAAACTATCTGTCCCTCCTTGTATCTGCCACAACCCAAAATCAATTAGTTTGGAAAGCCCTTTGGTTAGTGTATATCACTCTTAAATGGAAATCCCTTTGTCCTTTGGGAAAGCCATTCCTTCAGAGTAATTCTCCAGTGACCTCTGTCTTAGATATTTATAGAAAAAAAACTATGATAAGCCAGCTTATAAAACAAAAACCAAAAATCAAACAAAAATCAAGTAGCTTTTGAAAGCTAAACATTGGATCCTGTATCACGGTTCACATTGAGATACTTGGGTAAAATGCACTTTTGGAAACTGACGCAAACCAAAGAAATGTGATGCTAACCCAAGACACAATTCTCACTTCAGAATAAGAGATAATCTTCTCCGAACTAATATGAGTGACTGTTTTCCTCAGACCCAGGTTTCAGTGTGGAAATAGCGATATGCTGCAGAACTACAGGAGGGTTGTAAGCCAAGGCATTGTTCTAATATGTTCGCGAAAGCATCATGCAAGTGGATCACATATAGTATAAAGAAGGCAGACCCTGCCATGGGTTTGTAATATTATCTAAATAATATTCTTAGCTCTTGGATTGGTGGAAACTGGTCCTCTGCCAAGTTAATACATAGCAACTTTTCTGCCCCCAAACTGAAGGATATTTTGTAAGACACTGGTAGACAAAGGCTAGCTAGTAAGGGGACCAGAGATAGCTACTGATAGATAATTTGTCTCTGGATCTGCACTATTCCAGGTCCCTGGAATCACAAACTTCTCCTCAGTCATCCAACGTTGCAAAAATCTTTACCATATGTGTGCTTTTCTTTCTTGGGCAATTCATATGCACGGGAGTGTTGCAAGATATAAGTAACAGGACTTAAACATCAAGATATTAATGCCCACTGGTATTTCAGCTGTAAATGTTCCTGCATCAGTTCCTGAGTTGCCCCCAGTCTTCCTCATGATGCCCCATGGTGAATTTACTATTCTGTGCTGGATCACTCCAGAACCTGTTCATGCAGTTTCATGGTTATTTTATTTTATTTTATTTTATTTTATTTGACTAATGCTTTCGATACTGAGTGTGAAAACACAGGAACAAGCACGGGAATCAAAGGGTTAATTCGGATTACAGTCAGCATCAGTGAAGATGCCTCTGTACACATCGAAACCAAACACAAACCACAGCAGGAGTGAACGGGTACCAGGAAGGCCACCAGAAAGGCGTGCATGGGCATGTTTGCTGATATTTCACGGTCTACTTTGTCTCTGCTTGGCAGATTATAAAGGGTGTTTCTCAAAAGGTTACTGATCAGTTTCCAAGAATTATGTATGGG
Source organism: Mus minutoides (assembly GCA_902729485.2). Classification (NCBI taxonomy): domain Eukaryota; kingdom Metazoa; phylum Chordata; class Mammalia; order Rodentia; family Muridae; genus Mus; species Mus minutoides. The sequence goes on from LR749501.1 coordinate 4,779,206, forward strand.
AGAAACGTCACTTAAACTAGATATTTTAACATGACTGTAGTCATAGCAAGTTGCTAAGACGGGACTAGTAATAATATGTAGTGTGCACCCAGTGAGGACAACTTAGACTGCTATACTCCTGAAGGCAGCTATGGAGAGTGTTCCCATTTTATTTAGAGGATTTTTAAATTTTATTTAATTTTATTGCTGTTATGTGTATGTGCCAAAGGCATGGTTGAGCACAATGGTGTTGTTCCATTCTATCAGAATGTATTAGTTAACAATAGGCTCGCAAGGTTTAGCAGTTTCAATGACAGTGATTTGTCATAGACCCACCTACCTCAGGAACTTGGCAAAGGTGAATACAAGTTCCTTAGTCTAGTCTTAACGGCTAACATGTGCTCTCATATCACACTTCACAAGGCATACAGCAAATACATTGACGTATCTCTACATACCTATTGGTTACAGAATGAATACAAGTTAAAGGCATGGGGCCTGAAGAGATGGCTCAGTGGTTAAGAGCACTGGCTGCTCTTCTAGAGTACCCAGGTTCAGTTCCCAGCACCCACATGGTGGTTAGCAACTGTCTGAAGTTCTAGTTCCTTAGGATCCAAAATTCCTAGCCTCCTAGACAGATCATTCATATGGATAAACACCCACACATAAAAAAAAAAAGTAAAATTTAAGATCAAGAAGACATAGTTGTAGAGTTCAAGAATGTTCAGAAGTAGGCTGAGAACATCTGTATCAATACAATAATCAGCCAGAACAGGGATGGGGTTGGGTTTGGGTTGATGCTGAAGCTGCAGGTGTCGGATTTGAAAGGAAAACTGCAAAATTCAGCTTTTAGATAAAAAGACTGAACAGGACCTAGAGCAGAAGAGAGCAGCCAGCCGGTCAGGTCCAGGTCCAGATAGCAAACAGGTGGAGCAGCAGGCAGTCCAATAGGCAGTGTCAATGAGAAATGGAGCTGTCTGGGAATCCTCAGCCCTTGAATCACATCAGATGATAGCTCAGAGTGGAATCATGCCATCAGAGTCCACTCAAGGTCGGCAGTCATTCTCTTCCTGAGAAATAGAGTCAAAAGCTGATTGTGAATTTGAATCTCTAGTATTTTACACAATATCGAGTATCCTGGAATAAAGCACACCCTGATCTCAACACTGTGTGTGTGTGTGTGTGTGTGTGTGTGTGTGTGTGTGTGTGTGTGTGTAAGTGTGAAAGTCAGTACTCATGGAGAGGTCAGAGCACAATCTTCAGGAGTTGTATTACAAGTATGCCATGCTAGAGGTGAAGAACACATTTGTGTATTTTTACAATATCAGAATTTATTGACTAGCATGCAGTGATTTCAGTGCCAGCAGTTTTCCAGGTAACTTGTTGATCTGGCTAAGGAAAATTCAGGTTGTTTTGTTCCAATCCTAATTACTAATCATTACCTTTTATGATATACAACCCACAATAGATTTGTGTATCTATCTACATTTGTATGTATGTATGTATGTATACATAAGCATCTTACAGAATGAATGCAAATTTACAAGGTTACATCAGAGTTCAAGAGGCTTCCAAAGAGGCCTAGTAGACTTGCATAGGCAATCTGTATTGATAAGACAACAAAGTTAGGACTGATGCTGGGAAGGGGATGCTGCAGAAGTCACAGGGTAGTCAGGGTTGAAATGGAAGATGACTAGAATCTAGCTGGGAGGTGAAAGGTGACATGAGTGCAGGAAATCTCCGGTTCAGGTTCAGACAAGCAGGTGGATGGCAGATGGGAGTCTAGTAGGCAAAGTGAACAGCGGCACCGGGCCAAGCTGCAGTGCAGCCTCAGAGACAGTCAGAGATGCTCTTCCTGTGGGCCTTTGATGCTCACACCAGGCAGTAGGTGATACGTTAGGGTGAGGCTGTTGCCATCACAGTGTTGGGCTTCCAGCAGTTTGTGGGGCACAAAGAGGAAGCTTGTCCTGGCTACTTTTGTGTATCAACTTGCCACAAGCTAGAGTTATCAGAGAGGAAGTTGCCTAAGTTGAGGAAATGCTTGCAAGAGATTCAGCTATAAGGCATTTTCTCAGTTAGTGATCAATGGGGGAGGTCCCAGCCCACTGTGGATGGTGCTATCACTGGGCTGGGGGTCCTGGTTTCTATAAGAAATCAGGGTGAGAGAGCCAATGTAAACAAGCCAGTAAGCAGCACCCCTTCATGGCCTCTGCATCAGCTCCTGCCTACAGGCTCCTGCCCTGTTTGAATTCTTGTTCCAACTTCCTCTGATGATGAACAGCATATGGAAATGCAAGCCAGACAAACCTCTCTAGTTTAGTTTTTCTTCGTGGTGTTTCATCACAGCAATAGAAACCCTAAGACAGAGATATAGACTTTGCTCAGTCTGATGTGTCTGATAACTTCTTGAGGCTGTTCCCAATAGGACTTCAATACATTCATGATCCACTGCAGTCTTGATTCACTCGGATAAAAATGTATACGATAATACTCTTTCTACTCCGAGGAATAAGTCGCTTATCAGTTTGTGCCTGGGCTGTGTTACACAGATGGTTTACCTCTACCTTAGGGGCTCAATCCTCCTTCACCTTCAAATGGAGCCAAAGACTATTTGTGAGATGGAGTCACTCAGGGCAAGGCACAGCCTGGAAAACCATTTTATTCCATATTGAGTAATTTAGTGTGGGGAAAGCCATAATTCAAGATGGTTCTCCACTTCCTCCAATTCAGGCATTGTCACCCTAACAGGTTTAGGATGGAAGGCAGTGGTTTGTCCAGCTTCTGTTTGCTAAGGACTTGCATGAGGAATTCCAGTACAGACTTCTCAGCTTGGTGTCTCAGTTTTCTCAAGCATAAGTTGAGAAGCCAAACCCAGGAGTCCATTAATCCTGAGATTTGCTAGAAACAACAACAACAACAACAACAACAACAACAACAACAACTTCACCATTTTGGGCCAATTTTGAAGCAAGCTTTATTAAATAGGAAATACTGACTAAGAGGTGGACTTTGGTCAGGACCATTCCCTGGAATTTCCCTCCTGAGAATGGCCTCAAGCCACAGAGTTACAGGGTTTTATAAGAACAAAACCATAGGCCACCTACTTTCCCATGAAGCTTTGTCATTACCCAAGAACTATAATTCCCAGCATTCCAGGAAGCATTACCTGGTTCCTGGGCAGGTGGGACTTACAGGTTAATTTGGGGCATTACAGAGTCAACACCACTCTCAGTAGCACATTCTGATGGTACTGCTGCTTGAAATACCATTATTTAAATGATTTTTTGTCAATTTTGTGAGAGAGGCATGTAGGTTTATGTATATGTGTGTGGGTGTTCATGAAGGACCAAAGCAGGCATTGAATGCCCTGGAGTTGGACTTATAGCCTCCTGAAATAGATGCTTGGAACTGAACTCCAATCTTTTGCAAGAACAGTAAGCCCAATTAATTGAAGGACCATCTCACTAGCCCAAAACCACCTTTTGTAGATGTAAATCTAGAGAAATATGATTCAGCTCAGAACATTAAAAGCATGTGCTTTTAAACATTTTTTCTCTGGGCTGAGAGGGAGGATGGCTCAGTGGGTAGAGTACTTGCTGTGCAAGTGTGAGGACCTGAGAAGAGATTTCCTGCATCCATAGGAAAAGCCAGGCATGGGTGCCTACAACATAGTAGCTAGGGGGATGGAGACAGACAGAGCCTAAGGGCTGCTGGGTACCAGTCTAGCTGAATCTTCTAAAGGAGACTGACTTGGTAAAGGTTTTCCTGATATGACATTACAAAGAAGTTTATTTACTATCTGTCATCTATCTATCTATCTATCTATCTATCTATCTATCTATCTATCTATCTATCTACCTACCTACCTACTTTATGGTGTGTGTGTGTGTGTGTGTGTGTGTGTGTGTGTGTGTGTTGTACACACATGCTTGTGGATAGGTGTGCATGCTCATCTATGGATGCCTATAAAGAGTCAGTGGTAGACATTAGGTGTCTCTGTAAGTCTCCTTCTACCTTACTTTAGAAACATGGTCTCTCTCTCTCTCTCTCTCTCTCTCTCTCTCTCTCTCTCTCTCTCTCACACACACACACACACACACACACACACACACGCACGCACGCACGCACGCACGCACGCACACACACACACACACACACACACACACACACACACACACTGAACCTGAATGTTATCATTTCATTCTTCTTGAAAATGTTTATTGATTTTTTTCCTACTGACAATTAACAGTGTGTATAAGGGAGCCACAGGGTCATATAATTTACATACCAGATAAGAAGTTATCGTAGATAATGTTCTGATACACAGTCACTCTACTTCTGTTCAAGGAAGCATAATGCCAAGAATTATTCTTTTTCTCTCATTGTTATTCTTTTTTCAGTATTTCGTACAATATGTTTTTTTTTTTATCATACTCACCTCCCCTGTTCCTCCCAGATGTACCTCTCCTTCTCAACCCACCCAACTGTGACCTGTTTGATTTTTTTTAAACCTATAAAGCCATATAAAGTGAGGACATGACCACTCCAAGTTATTGTTGAGGGAACAGTTTATTTTATTGTAGATATGGGGGAGAACATGGCCAAAGGAATCTGGAAAAGTTCAGAGCAGGGAGAGAAAGTAGTAGACTGAATATGCTCCTGAGAAGGGGCAGGGGAAGAAGAGAAGAAGACAAGAGAGAAAAGCAAGAGAGAGTGCACCAAGAGAGTGCCAAGGATGTGTAGCCAAAATGGCAAGGTTATATATGGATCAGAAGGTGGGGGAAGGAAAGCCTATGAACTGTCTCAACTGCTGTGAATGTGTAACTACCCTGCCTTGTCCAGAAAACAGTTGTCTATGAGTCATCTACCATCTTTGGCTCTAGTAATCTTCCTTCCTCAGCTTCTACAGTGATGTCCTACCCTTGGGAGGAAGGTTGTGATATAGGTATCTCATTTATGGCTGAGTAACTCACAATCTCTTACTCTCTGCACCTTGATCAGCTGTGGGTCTCTAAGTTAATTACCATCTACTACAAAAGGAAGCTTATCTGGTGAAGGTTGACAGGTACTCTGACCTATCATATAACATCAGTCATTAGCAGTCTGTTTTGTTTGAAGAGTATGTCCATTTGGCTGAGTAACAGTAGCAGTTTCTCTCTTAGAGCCTTTGACCTATCCAGCCACAGGTTCTTCGTGCCTACCACAGTGCCTGGCATAGGTTTCAATGTGCAAAGTGAGCCTAAACCCAATCAGAAAGTAGCTGGTCACCCCCCCCCATGACATTTGTGCCACTGTGCCAGGCCTGTTTGTAGATTTTAGGGTTCATAGCTGGAGAGGACTGGTGATTCTTTTCTCCTGTAGTGGTTTGCAGTGGTAGCCCCTTTCAGCACTATGGGGGCTAGTCAGTAGGAATGAAGCTTCCCGCTGAGCACCAGCTTGATCACCTCGTGTCTTTCTTGTCCTTTCATACTGAAGCTCAGACATAAGCATTAAATGGTAACTGAATGGTGTCAGTGTCTGGTTTCTTGGCTGGATTCAAGATGTTACACACTTAGGCCTTGCACATCTGAGCCTCCTGAAAGTTGTTTTGTGGAATGTACTACTAAGAAGGTTGACTCAGAACTTGGCAGAATATTTCTAATGCTTTTTCTTAAAAAAAAAAAAGAATTTATTTGTATTTTATGTGTACTGAATGTTTGACTGCATGTTTGTATGTGAATCGTGTGTGTGCCTTGTGTTCCTAGAGGTCAAGAAAGGGCATTAAATCCTCTAGAACAAGTGTTGTAGACTAATACCATGTGAGATCAGAAGCAAGATTCGTGTAACAGCAGCCAGTAATACTGAGCTACTCTTCCAACTTCAGAGCTTTAACTTTTTCAAAAGTTTTATTTCTGGACTGGGAAGATGGCTCAGTGGGTAGAACTTCTGCTATGCAAATAATGAGGGCCTGAGGTCATATTTCTAGAACCCATGTCAGATGCTGGGCATGGTCACGTACACTTGTAGTTCCAGCCCTGAGGAGGTACGATTGGAGGTAGAGACAGGAGGATTATTAAAGTGGGACTGTCAGCATTTCTTAAGGATGAGTTCTGGAAGCTTCCCTAGCATTCATCACTAAATCAAAAGAGACTAATAGGGGCCAGTGGCAAGAAGTTATAATAAAGAATCCATTCAGTTTTCCGTCTATTAGGAGTGCTTGTCTTTCTCCTCTATAGGAAACCTAACCAAATATACTACCAGTAGTCTGTTTCAAAGGGTCTCATCCCTAGAAAATATTCCATCTCCCTGTGTGGCTCACACTTTGTCTTCCATAGCCCCTGGGAATCCTGATTAGAGGAATTGGCAGTGTTATATGAATGACTCACAGACCTGCCCTCTCCGCTCAGTGCTGGTTCCTAAAATGTTTATTGGACTAGAAGTAGCTTCCGGTTCCAGCACTTGTGACTGAAACAGTTTTTATGCTCCTGTGCCCTCTATCTAGCAACTTACAGGACAAGACAATACCAAGCCCATCATCTACTTAGCAGAAAACATCAGAAAGCAAAATCCAGAGAGCCAGTTTTATTCTACAGCTTTGGGCTTGACATTAACTTTCTTTCCTTCCATCTCTCCCATTCATGTCTCATCTTTCCCTAGCAGAAGATAAGCTCTTTCTGGTCAGACTTTTTCCATGGTAAATATTTTCAGCTCCAGAGGAAGGAACTTTTGGGTGTGGGCAATGATGTGATTCATTTATAGCTTTCTGTGACTAATAGGCTTTATGACATTGGGCAGGTCATGAACCGTGGAATTATTTCTTAATCCACAAAAGCACTATAGTTTTTCGTTCAGTAGGGGTAGTTCTTTTATTTGGTTTATTTCCCTTGAAGTCCTTCCAGTTTTAATCTCTCCTATCAAGACTAGAAAATGAGCATTTTCACAGAAGCAAAGCTTCATGACAGTTAGTGGAGCTGCCCTTAGACAAGGACAAACATAGCCATAGTAAGCCAGTTTTTTTTTTTTTTCCCTGAGAGCACTTTTCTTCATGTGTGCAGTCGGACACTTTACAGCCGTGGGCTTTGCAACGCTGTCAAGTGTTGGCATCTCATGACAAGAAGGTAAATAAAGTGTTCTTTCTTTTGTAAATCTTCATTCATCTATTTAGCATACGTGTATATGCATGCACCTGCACACATGCATTTCATGGCATGCATGTGTAGCTCAGTGGGCAGTGTAGGAGTCAGTTCTCTGCTTCTATCATGTGGCTCCTGGGATCTAACTTACGTGATCAAGATTGGCAGCAAGCAGTTAGCTGCTGAGCCAACTCTCTGGTCAGTGGGACTGAAGCATATGCATATTCTACCCTTCACCTTGAAATGCCTCCTAAGTATTGCAGACACGGAGCTCAGGGTTGCTGTCACCCCAGGATTCCATATAGATATTTGTTCCCACTCTCTGAGGAAGGTCTTAGATCTTTTGGTTATTACATATTACATTTTGTTGCTTGCTTTTTTTTGTTTGTTTGTTTGTTGTTGTTTTAATGAATTCCCTAGTACAACTGAAGGGCAGTGCTTCCCAGTGAGAGGTCAATGCCAAGGTCTTCTTTTTAAAAAGGAAGACTAGTAATGTGTGCTGTGCTTCCTGGCTTTAAACAGTCGCAGAGAACAAAATCAATCAATCAAAGAAGGAAACCAAAATCCAAAGCATTGGATACTGTTCCTACTTCCTCGGTTTGCAAGATCCCCCAGGGGAATATTGTTCGGTTGTGTTTAGTGTTGTGTTGACTGAAATTAGGTCACTGAGATAGAAAATTGTCAAATGCAAAACATCTCTGTATTCCTGCCAGGATTAAAAGAAAAACAGCCAGAGTAAACATTAGACGGAAGCAGCAGTTTTATTTCTGAGTTAAGTCCCTTCCCATCTTGCTTTCCGATGAGAGAGCAGAACTTCATTTGTCCAACTTCTTCTTGAATCTTTGCAAACGGTTAGTGTCACATGAGTCTTTGGAGGAAAAGGTCCAGGTTGGACGCTCACCTTCCTCCGACTCTTCATAATACTGTGGACATGGATTTCACCATTTTCTTCTTTTCACCAAGGGTAGTGGCCATACAAAGCTTATTGGTACTTTTCTGTCTCTTCCTAGACAACTCCTTGTAGGCCTGTAGAAGGAGCAGATGTCTGCTGTTTGAGCTGCTCCTATGGAAGATTACTAGAGCAAGTCTGACTTCCCAGTGGGAGTAGGGAGAGAGCACCCATGCCCTGGTTATTCACACGTGAATGCCCTCTCCAGATGGGCTAAGCTATCCACTTTGGCCCTTGGCCACCTCTGGTGCCATGCATAGGCCTCAGTGACTTCCTAGCTATCCGAATCCAAAGGCCCAGGTTAGACTAGGTAAGCTCTTGATAATGATCCTTGGGGATGAAAGAGCCTCAGAGGAGTGTTTGAAAGTATATCAAAAAATATTCTGATGTGCTTTCAACCATCCAATACTTACACAATGCAGCAAAAGTATCAATGATTTAGCTTCATTATTATTCGGTGTTGAGCAGAATAAAGTCGGGTGTAGGATTGTGTTTTCCATTTGTTTTGCTTTGGGTTTATGGTAATTTATTTAGATCTTATTAATGACTTAACCCACTGAAGAATTTCAGGGAAGCTGTCAGACAGTCTAGACAACAGTGAGGTAATTTCTAGACTTGTGCTTTTCGGTTTTTAAAACCATCTTGCTCAGTAAAGTGTAAATCCAACAGGTAGTTAATTAGACTAAAACAACTAAGACTGTCTCTCTGACAGGCTAAGATCACATTTGGATCGCAGGTTACTGTCTCTTTGACAGGCTAAGGTCACATTTGGATCACAGGTTACTGTCTCTTTGACAGGCTAAGGTCACATTTGGATCGCAGGTTACTTAATGAGGGCCTGTTTATTTCCTCGAAGCTGGCTTCCAGCCGACTTTTTGCAGTTTCTTGTAGATGTTTATTCAGCATATCTAGGTCAGATAAACATAAGCTTTCTCTCAGAAAAATTGGTGGCTCCTATTCGAACTCAGTTTGGATGAGCATAAGAGCTCACACTTCCAGAGTATTCTCCCCAAAGAGCTCTGTGTGAACTGGGCATGTGGCTCAAAATTGTCAGAATTATTTAAGGACACACTGCACGTGATTTGTTTAATCCCTCCTTGCTTTTTATTCCCTCATCATTTCAACATGATCAAACCCTATTCTGATCTATTTTCCCCTTCCTGCTACAGATATATGAAGCCATTTATGTTTTTAATACTTTGCCTTTAATGTTATTAGTAACAGCTTTTAGTAGGGTCTTTGACCTTTAGGATTAAAAGTGGTTGTTGCTTAATGACAAACAGGACTAGGTACCTAGCATCGTTTTGTGTGCATTTCAATTGTTATCCCCAGGTCTCCGCTGGCGTTATGAGGCCGATGCTGGTAGTATTCACATTTTGCGTGGAGAAGCTGGGTTCTTACTAATGTCCAAAGAGTGGAGGAAAAAACAAAGAGTTTGATACCTGCTGCTAAATTCATAGAACTTTCTATTGTATATAGTTCATGAGATGTTATCATACATAAAATCAGTTGAGGTGTGTGTGTGTGTCTAGGTGTGTGTGTCTATGTGTTTGTGTGTGTGTGTGTGTGTGTGCAGGTGAACATGCATGTATGTGCACGAGCATGTGAAGACCAGAAGTTGAATTCATGTATTCTCAATTGCTATCCCTTGTAGGTATCGAGTTGGGGTCTCTCACTAAACTTAGATCTAGATTGGCTACGCAAAAACAGCAGTGATCCTCTTGCCTCTGTCTCCCTCTTTATACACACTAGGATTACAGGTACACACCATCACATCCAGCTCTTTGCATTAGTCTTGAGGATTTGAACTCAGGTCCTAAAGCTTGCAGAGCAAGCATTCTACTGACGCAGCTATCTCCCTAGCTCTGCACTCTGGGAGTCTGTTTACTGAGGATGGCATATCTGATGCTGGAGGCTACTTTGGGGCCAGAGATTTTTACCGCATGTTTCCTGGTGATGCCAATGCTGCTGGCCTAAGTATTCTGAAAAGTACTGATAGACCAAAAATCTAGATTTTAGAAATAGGTACTCTTTGAAGTTCAAAACTCTCTGTGTTCAAGCATCCTGTGATATTTTGCATATTTCCTGTCTAGGTCTCTATTTTTAACTTCAGTAATGTCAAACTTTAGTTCACAAATTTTAAAATCCTTTTTGTGATTTTGCTGGTTTTTTGTTTTGCTTTGTTTTTTAACCACAGCATTCTTATTGATTCTCTGGGACTGTCATATCATTCATCCTGATCAGAGATCTCATTTCCTATTCCTCCCATGTCTACAACCCCCGTCTCAGCTCCCCCCCCCCAAATAAGCAAAAATAAAAATAAGAATAATTTCAAGCAGATCATTTTGTATGCTCTATAAGCTTGCTGAAACATGAGCAAATCCTCAGTGGCCTGCCTCTTAAATCGAACTGAGTTCTTCTTCTCCCATTCCCCCACCAGAAGCCATCACTTGTGCAGAGCAACACCTCAGCACCCCCATGGCACCTTTAAAGAGTTTTCCTCAACGGCTTCTTGTGTAGACCATTACTTTTAAGGGTTTGGGTTTGGAATGGGGTTCCCAGAAGGGGTCACAGGAGCCTCCCATGTTCCTCCCTCTCAACCGTGCATCTGGAGTCATCCATATCATAGCTCTTCACAGTCAGTGGGAGTATGGATCATGGGCCTCCACACAGTTTCTGATGGCAGCACAGATCACAAATACAACTCCTGACTCCTCGCTGCAGGACTACTGACCCAGACAAGCTCCCAGAGGCAGCTCAGACCATGGACACCATTGTGGCCCTGGGCTGGGGAGCAAATGGGTCCATAGAAGCTTCCAAATGGTTTCCCCCATGTGCTGACACCAGACAGAAAGGCTGGTAGAGTTACTCAGTTAAGCTCTTTGCTCTTAAGATTATAAAGATTCTTACAGTAGGGGGTTGGAGAGATGGCTCAGTGGTTAAGAGTACTGACTGCTCTTCCAGAGGTCCTGAGTTCAAATCCCAACAACCACATGGTGTCTCACAGCCATCCATAATGAGAACTGATGTCCTCTTCTGGTGTGTCTGAAGACAGCTACAGTGTACTTACATATAATAATAAAAATTTTTTAAAAAAAATCTAACAGTAATAGGTTAAGGAAATTGTGTTTAAATTTAGACTATTTTGGAAAACGGAAGTATGCTTTATTAAATAGCATAATTAGAAACTTAATGGCAAACCATCCATCCATATGGATTAATGAATAAAAGTATCATGACATTATATATACACACATATTATATATATACATATATATGTATATATATATGTATATATATATATATGTGTGTGTGTGTGTGTGTGTGTGTGTGTGTGTGTGTGTGTATACATATATACTAGTATTAGTCAAGATTTATAAAAGAGAATCAGCTACTTTTGAGAACATGTGAACCTGAAGAACATTATGCAAAAATGACATTGCTAAGCAGGGAAAAATTATCATATACATTTCTGAAGCCCAATTAATAACCAGTTCTAAAACAGTAGTTACAGGTACACATGGAGAAGGTAGCACAGGAAGGCTTGGGCCATACGGTGCTAAATTGAAATTATGTGGGCCAATAGGGCAGCATGATCTAAAAAGAGAAGGTTCAGTTTTTTGACAATTGCAAATAACATAGTAATGTAGCCAGGCAGTGGCTTTAATCTCTGTACTCTGGGGAGTGGGGGGTGGGAGGGGAGCTAGGCTGGCTGATATCTGTGAGTTTGAGGCCAGCCTGGTCTACAAAGTGAGTTAGTTCTAAAACAGTCAGGGCTACACAGAGAACATTGTCTCAGAAAACCATGATGATGATGATGATAAAATATATTAGTACACCAAAAATTTTAGGTCCTCTTAAGATACATAAAAGGTAAGTAATGCTTGACTTTATGGGCCATTTCACACTATATATGAGTGTATGAATCTAAAAGTAAAATTAAAAAGTCAATGTTTAAAATAGTGTGTTGAAAATTAGAAGATACTTTCTTGTCAGACACACACACAGAGAAAGAGAGAGAGAGAGAGAGTTGGGGCAGTGTTTTTTGAGCTCTGAAATTATACCCTTAATTGATGGGAGCACCTCTCATGGCCACCATTGTTAGCAAGGTTCATCTTGGAACCTTGCTGTAAGTTCATTTGCGGTTTCTCTTCCGTCCTGATATCTCTTTGGCATCCACACAACGCTGAAGGACTGGTCCACTAAGCCTTATCAGACAGCATCAGAACCCTGTGATTTGGTGCCAAGATTCTCCTTGACCATGCTTTTATGCCATTTGAAAGGGGGTAGGTTGGGCGGAAATTGCTTCGGAATCTATATTCTGCTGCTCCGGAACATTCTTGCTTCCCCTTGTACCTCCTTCCAGCCCTGCCCAGCTACCTTCTAAGTGGTTCCCGTGGGTTGAAGTTGCTATTATTTCTCACGGGGGGGGGGGGGGGGGAGGAAAACGCCCTTGAAGCCCAGCAAACCGAAAATAAAAAGAAAAGACAAGTTGGTTGTTCACTAGAATTTAACACGTGAGATCTGGTTATGACAAAACAAGCCAGCAGACTCCTCCACCACGGTGCCTTTCCAAACTCATTTCCACTCTTTTTCATCTTGTGTAGACGGGCTCAGTTTATAGTTAAATATGCTCCAGTGTTCAGTGTCGGAAGGTAAGACGGTGCAGGGAATGGGCTCCATTTAGCACATCATTTTCCCCTCCACACTTACCGTACTGTTTTTGTTTTTGTTGTTGTTGTTGTTGGAATAAAAACAAAACAAAACAAACAGAAAACAAAACCAAGACAAACAAACAACAACAAATCGCAAACTAACAAAACCTTTCTGGAGCTTTTGAAGGACTAGGCATGTAAGGATACTGAGTACAGATTCTGAATCGTCCTTTTCTTTTCCTTGCCTGCTTGTCTCTTACTAATGAAAAGTTTCCAGGACACCTAGACAGTGATCCTTTTAAATGTAACTTTTCATCTCTACAGTCCTTACCTAGCCCTAGGTAGCTGCTTTCCAAATGACGATGAAGCTTATGAGAAATTTGAAAGAAGTGAAGAATCTCCCAGATATTGTATCAGTTTATCAGGCTTATCCTAACTGGGGCAACGGTGTGAGCATAAACAACAAAAGAATGATTTAAAGTTCTGCATCCTTTGAGTCTTTCAGGGATGAGGCCGGTCTTGGTTGTACAAGTGAGACTGAGATGTATAGTAAGTTTGAAGACCTAGTGTTGATATTGGGACTGGGCAGGGAGACTCATAGTAGATAGAAAGGAAGTGTCCCAGGTCCATCTTTTCACTGACTTCAAACTGGCTTATCCAAAGCACATATGCTGCCCCCTGGCGGTGGGACGGTGCCTTGCCTTTAAGGGTTCAGGATGATTTTCCGTTGACTGTTTTGTTGCTATGGACATACTGAGATAAAGGAAGCAAAGTGATCCAGAATTGCTCAGAAAATATATGCTCAAATGTCTAAATTTCCCAAGATGCTTTGATTCTTGGTGTTATGCCTTGATTCTTGGTGTTACGGAGAAAGTAGAGGAGGAAATGCTACGTAAATTAAAGTCTCCAGTTTTTCCTGACCTGCCTGCCTTTGCTCAAGCATATTTAGCTAACAAGTTCTGAAAGGCAGGAGTCGGTGCTCTGCTCGGCTACTGACACAGATGTTAAGTGGGTAAATTGAAATCTAGAATAACAAGGAATAACAATGAATAATGAACAAAACGTGCAAACGTGAAAAGGTGCAAAACGGGACAAAGCATTTTTATAACGCATCCAGTGAGGGGCTGGAGAGATGGCCTGCAGTTAAGAGCACTTGCGGTTTTCAGAGGACCCGGGTTCAATCCCAGGTCACAGATGATGACTGACAACTATTGGCACTCCAGTTGTAAAGGCATCTTACATGCTCATCTGCTCTCCACAAGAACTGCGGGCAAATGATCCATATGCATAAAACAAAATGTAAATAAATCTCAAAAAATTAAATGGTTAAATCATCAAATGACATCTTTGTAATGGTTCTCTGAGGCTTGTGATGTCATTTGCATGTCTCTCTTCCAAATGGGTAAACTGAGGCACTAAGAGGCTATTCAGCTCCTTAAAGTCTCACAGTAAATAAGACTACTACAAGTCTGAGTCAGACATGGGGCCTTCCCAAAGCCCCAGAACTACTGCTGAGAAAATGCACGGTACCATCTGCCTTCCTGAAGACTAGATATTGTCTTCCTGTCAGTCATCGGAGTAGTCAACCTCTTTTATTCTAAGAACTCCAGGATCCCTACAAGTTTAATATTAACAATAAGCATCACTATCCTAAGAGGAAAAAGAAAATGAATTGGATTCATCTTGTTTTGCTTGGCATCAGGTTGACAGCCACGGGTATGGTTCTGCTTGATTTCTGTTTTTTATGGAAGTTTCAAGCCACGGAATTATTTTATTTGAGTCCTAGAAAGGCCAACACATCTGTGAACACCTCTTGTTTGGTGACCTGGACTTTAACTGCCTTGGGCAGTCTTATATGGAACTTTAAAACACCCTTTCAGCCTTTTCACTCCAAACACTTGACTCTTATATGAGTTTCTCCTAACCAACACTTTCTATGCTTAAACAATTAAAAAAACCCTCTCTATTATTTTTCTAATAAATTTCAAAACTATATAATATTTTACCATGCCAATTTTCATAGCAAATATTTTNTGTGTGTGTGTGTGTGTGTGTGTGTGTGTGTGTGTGTGTAGAATCTGAATATAATTTGTCAAATTGAGCATCAGACTTTTATACAGAAGAAAATAGGGAAGTTAGGTGACACACCAGCAAGATAACAAAACAGTAATGCAAGTGGGGAAGGACTAGAAGGAACCAACTGGGATAAGATTCAAGGTTAACAACTGGGATCAAAAACAATTCCAGCTGAGGTCAGCTTAAACTTAGAAGCCAGGGGCAAGGGCTTCGTGCCCTTGTCATAGTCTACCTTCCCCTTAGGCCAAAAGCAAGTATTCTGGTGTGTTTTTATTTAACCCAAATGATTTTTTAAACAAACAAACAAAAACCTTTGAAAGTTATTGGTGTTTTGTTTTCTTTAGCTTTGTTAGAATTTAATTGACAAAACCATGTGCTCCAAGGTGAATGGTGTGTGGAGAATTGATGTTTGTACAAACTGTGAAATGACTGCATAATCGAATTAGCAATAAGAGCGGAATATGAAAAGAATCAAACAAACAGACAAAAAACAAACCCTAGTTCTTATTTATACAATGGAGACTGTTTTGGGTTTTTTTTGGTCCTACCTTGAAAAATGCCACTAAAGCATTTTTCATAAATTGATGTGCATACAGCTCCTGCAGAAGAGCTGGCATTAGAGCTGGGCATTTGGTCTGGACACAGGGGGTAAGGCTGAGGAACTAGGGACTGGAATGCCTTCACAGACATGTTGCTATAGTGACCCTTGAAGGAGAGAGCTGCAAAGAGAGCTGATGTTCCCTTAGTGAGGTCTGTGTTTGGTTTAGATAGCAATTGAGTTGAAGCAACTTCCTAAAGTCCATAAAATTAGGTGGACTATGTGGAAAAGGATCTACAGGACTCCAGGTGTGATCAAAGGTACTGTTTGCTGCCATGGTTGGAATGTGTGTGAATGCGTGTTTCCACCTCTAACGAGAGCTTGGGTCCCAAAACCTGTAAAGAGTGCTTGGAATAGACTTTAAAATAACGCAGAAAGTTTAAGGTATTTTTTAAATTCTTATTTTATCGGAATCTAAAATGAATAGAAGCTAATGGTATTAATTGTATTGATGGCTTTGGAAAATTAAAAAAAAAAAACTAAATATAATGAAAACCTAAATAGCAAAAATATGTCTCTGATCATTCGTTAGTATCTAAAACCTAAGACATCCGTGTGTGAAGACTGGCTATTTGGTAGAGCTGAGTAATACTTTAAACTAAATAAAGATGCTACTAAAACCTGAGTCACAGGACAAGAATCCTCATTATCTCTTCATGGATCTAATTTTTCTTTTTATTTCTTATATAATGGCCTTAAGTATTCTAACTCTTAAGTGTTTTATATATTTTATGTCTTCATGTGAATATAATGGAATTTACTTCATTATATCTTTATTTTTTATGATTTTTATAGATTTATTGAGTAACAATAGGCAAATAAATTGTATATATTTGATGTATACACAATATACACAATGATTATCAATATCAACATAATTAATATGTCATCATTTCACAATGTTACTGTGTGTGTGCGCTCCAAATATTTAAAATCTACTCTTGCCAATTTAAAGCATCTAATATTAGTCACTAACTGTGCTCACTATTTGTGGAGTAAATCAGCAGGTTTTGTTTATCCTCTAGACACAGCAACATATCCCCCCTTTTCTCAAACCCCAGTTTTCACAACCTGTAGTCATCTCTCTGCTCCTTTTTGAATCCAGCTTCTTTGGATTCTAAACATAAGTGAAATTATGAAGTCTTTGTCTTTTTGTATTTGACTTATTTTACTCACCATAACATGGCTCTCTCATAATGTCACAAATGATAGTTTACCCTTTTATGAAAATGGAATAAATTTGTCTATTTCTCTACTAGCTGTCTATTTACATCTATCTATTGATAATATAGCTATCATCTATCTAGATCTTTTATCTATCCATTTATTCCATGATGGACATTTAGATTGATTCCAAACTTGCATAACATAAACGTGGAGAGTAGATCCCATTTCTTTAACACACTGATTTCATGACCTGAGGCAGTTTTTTAGAGCTGAGGTTGTCCAATTGTATCAAGTTCAATTATCAACTTCATAAGGAGCTTCCACACCATTCTCCATAATGGCTGCACTGAACCTTATTCCCAGGTGCAAGAGAAACGTTGTTTTCTTTCCTCTCCATCTTTCTTGACCCTTCTCTTCAGTTATTTGGTAACCACAGCACCCCACGTGTCAGGTCAACATTACATTGTATCTTTGATTTGCACCCTCTAACAGTTTGTTGTTGAATGTTTCTCATTTCCTCGTTCTTGACCTCTATGTCCTTTTTTGAGTAATATTTGGGCAGGTTCCTTGCCCCTCTTACCTGAAGTTGTGTGTTTCTTGCTCTGAGGTTCTTTGGTTTCTTGCATATCTTGGATATTAACCCCTTATCAGCTGTATGGTTTGTGGATGCCTTCTCCCTATCCACAAGACTCTTCAGTCTGTGTTTTGTTCACTTTGCCAAACACACATTTTGGAACTTTGTGGTTTGATATAATTTCATTTAGACTTTTCTGTGGGGGAATGATTTTCAGAAAATTACTGTTCAGACCAATGTCAAAAAGCTTTTTACCTTGTGTGTTCCTCTGGTAGTTTTATAGCTTTGGGACTAGAAATGTTTAAATCCCTGTTCCATTTCAATTTGATTTCTGTGTGTATTAAATGTACAAGTCAACTTAATTCTCCCACGAATATACCTTGTTCACATAGAACCTTTGATTGAAGCGATTCCCTCTCCATTGTGTAGTCTTGGTGTCTTGTCAAAGGATTAACTCACTGTGTTCTGCATGACATTTTTCTTCATCACTGTGTTCTGCGTGACGGTTTTCTCCGGGTTTTTCATTCGTTCCCTTGTTTGTTTCAGTGTCTATTCAAGTATCATACAATTTGATTATTGTAGTAAGATAATGTGAAATTAGTAAAAATGATTCAGCCAGTTTTGCGTTTTCCTGATAGTCATCTCTATGCATTTGTTCTTTGTTTTAGTTTTTATGGTTTAAGGTGTTCCGCAAAGTTTTCATTTCTCTATTTTTCTGTTATGATGACCTGTTCATTTCTGAAAATAAAATATTGAACTTTGCTACTATCATTGTACTGCAAATCTATGTTAACCTTCATTTTTGTTAGTATTTATTGTGTATAATTAAGTACTCCAAATTTTAAAGTAGTATACATAGAAATCTAATATGTTTATTAATGAATGGACACTATTGTCATTACATACTATGTGATATTTCACACTTAAAGTATGTGTTGCTTGATACATATGTAGTAACCCTTGATTTTTTTCACAATTCCCATGGAATCAGTTAATTTATCCCTTTACTTGAAGCCTATGTGTGCGCTTAAGTTCATCTAGTGTAGAATATCTTAATTCCACCCCCAGAATTTTTATGTATTTTAATTAGAGATGTTAACACACACACATATACACATATATATGTTATACATGTAACTATATATAACATATATAGTTATATAGTTACAGTTATTAGTAAATAAGGACTTATTTCTTCCACTTTGTTTCCTGACAGCCTTGCAGTCCCCATTTCTCCCCTCTCTGTCTTCTCTCTTGTGACTTGATGGTTACTTACCACGGCATTGCTTACCACGGTTATCATGAGATTTATAGGAAACACCCTATCATTGTAATTTTGACTGTATTAGGAAAACCTGCTTTAGCTCTTCCCACACTTGTTATTGATATCACAATTCACATCTTTTTATTGAACTCTTTACACATTATTATAATCATAGCTATCCTGAATACTTATTTAGCTTTTGCCTTACTTAAAAGTTTTACCTGGGGGCTGGTGAGATGGCTCATCGGGTAAGAGCACCCGACTGCTCTTCCAAAGGTGATAAGTTCAAATCCCAGCAACCACATGGTGGCTCACAACCATCCGTAATGAGATCTGGCTCCCTCTTCTGAAGTGTCTGAGGACAGCTACAGTGTACTTACATATAATAAAATAAAATAAATCTTTAAAAAAAAAAGTTTTACCTGGCCATCACAGTACAGATCTAAATTTGATTTCTGTTAGCTTTATAATGATTTTCTGATTTCATATTTTCACCCTATTAGACTTTTCTGTTTCTATCTGAACAACCCCTTTAGCATTTCTTGTAAGGTAGACCTAGAAGTGATGAACTCCCTCATCTTTTATCTGGAAATGTTCTTATTCCTTACTTAAAAGTATGTTGAATTATTTGTTGGTCAGTTTGTTGGTCTCCATTTAGAGTTGATTACTGGCGCTTTATTTTGCTTTTTTGATGGTATCATTTGCAAAATAATCATTTGCAAACCTTCTGGGTTTCTCTTGGTGCCTGAGAAATAGAAGTCACTGGCACCTCTTCAAGTCTTCACAGACAAAGCTGTTCATCCACCAGTCAACCTGTCCACAGATTGTAGGCAAACCAGCTAAAGGGTTTGTTATGGTATCTTTTTTCCCCTGCTTATTTATTTATTTATTTATTTCACTTTACATTCTTTTTTTTTTTTTTTTTTTGATTTTCGAAACAGGGTTTCTCTGTATAGCCCTGGCTGTCCTGGAGCTCACTTTGTAGACCAGGCTGGCCTTGAACTCAGAAATCCACCTGCCTCTGCCTCCCGAGTGCTGCGATTAAAGGCGTGCGCCACCACGCCCAGCTCTTCACTTTACATTCTTATCACAACCCACTCTCTTTTTCTCCCAGTCCCACCCTTACAAATTCCTGCCCCCAAGACCCCTTCCCTTCTCCTCAGGGAAGGGGAACTGCCCTGGGACATCAAGTCATAGCAACTTGATGTTCTGGTGTCTTAAAGCAGGATGGACTGATGGTTGGGTTGTGGAACATATGGAACCATTGCCTGGGCACCCAGGGGCGTTCTCAGCACCTTATTCCATTGAGATGGGCCTAAACTATTGCCTACTGTGAGCATGGCAACGTGGTCTACAGAAAGTATTCCAATGCCTGAGTCCACAGTGGCTGTCCTGGAACTAGAGTGGGCCTTTGGCTGAGTCCATGAAACCTGCCTCTGCTGGAGTGGGACTGGATCTGAGACCACTGGAGCAGTCCTGAAGCCTGGATCACAAGAAACTGTTCAGTGCTAATTCACTGTACATAGAAAGGTAGCTGAGCCAGTCCCTCTCCCTGGGAAACAAGTTCAGACAGGCTAGTTCTCTGCTACTCTAATACAGGCTACTGACCTGAGCCTGCTCTTGATACAGGTTTTAAAATTTTTAAATAAAACACTCCATGTACTCAAGACTGATTAAAACTTGAAGTATGCTGGTTGGCTACAAACAAACACACCAAATCTTTACAGTCTTCTAGTTTCTTTAGTCTCTGAACATTTTAGTCATGCACACTGTGTACTTTCATCATATTTTATGGTTCTAATCATACACTTATTAAGTGGTGTGAGTTTATTTATAGCTAGCCAGATTTCAATGAAGATTCCCTTGGTTCTAATCACTCAGAGTTTCCATGGACTCATGTGCCTTCTTAAATCCATAGTATGAAAATGCTGAGTTGAGGGTGAGGGTATAAGAATGTGATTTTAAAACATTCTTATGCTTTTTGCAAAGGGAGTAACATAGATATAAATACCATGACCAAAAATACAGTCAAGTCCCATAATAAAAAACACAACCCAGTTTTTTTTTGTTAATAAATGAATATTTAGCTAATGACCCCTATTCAGTTGCTTCCTTCTTTCCCCTCCTGTCTGCATTGATGAAATCTGTCTTCTAGTCAACTCTCTTAAACTCATCCCCTATGCTCCTGTGCTTTTAAAAGTAGCTGGTTTAAGACAGAGCTTGATGGGTGTATAGAAAGCTAGAGAAAGTAAGTTGTAGGCAAAAATACATGTCCTCATTAAGTGATCTTCTTAGGGGCCTGAATGGATTTCTCAGTGATTAATAGAGACCGTTGCTCTTGCAGAAGTTCAGAATTCAGTGCTCAGCACCCACATGGAGGGAGTGGCTTACCTGTAACTCTCGTTCTAGAATGATCCCTCACCTCTGACCTCCATGCACACACACCCTCACAAACCTACAGTCAGATAAACTCACATACGTGTAATTAAAAATGATAGAAGCCAGGCTGGAGGCTGGGGATGGTGTTACACATCCTGGCAGACAGAGACAGGATGAACTTGATGAGTTGGAGGCCAGCTTGATTTATGTAGCGAGTTCAGATCAGCCAAGGCTATGCTGCTCTCCTGAACCCCTATGTAAGTTCACAACTGTCAATAATTCCAACTCAAGGGGATCCAATATCTCTGACCTCAGCAGGTCACCTGCACTCACATGCACATACCTATTTCTCTCTCTCTCTTTCTCTCTCTCTCTCTCTCTCACATAGCTTTTTTAAAAAATCCATTTTTTTCTTTCTTTCTTTCTTTCTTTCTTTCTTTCTTTCTTTCTTTTTTTTTTTTTTTTTTTTTTTTTTTTTTTTTTTTTTTTTTTTTTTTTTTTTTTTTTTTTTTTTTTTTTTTTTTTTTTTTTTTTTTTGCCAGTCTTGCACTTCATTGTCGTTGTCCTCTCAGGCCTTGACTGCGCACTTGCGCAAGGGTACAGCGGCTCCTTCCATGTTTTTTCTATTTTCTGGTTGAGATCGTGCCTATGTGTTGCTCCTTGACAACTCCTCAGTTCTTACTTCCCTGGGCTCCTGGATGAGCTGAGAGAGTAGCATCATCTGCACAGAAACATCAAGCATGTATGCAAAGCAATATGGAGGCCAGGAGGAAAGCAGAGGCAGATAGTAGTTGCTGGTATTTTCTGGTAGGAGCCATAAGAAGGGTGCACTTGCTGGCTCTCGGTATGGAAAGGCACGTCAGGCATGGCTGGTTAGGCTTGGGAAGATATAGATTGTCAAGGAAGGACTTTAAGTAGTAAATGAGATAAAGGACTTAATCTATTTGGACAGCTTGTTGTGACTGCCAGGCTCCTAACAGGTGTGGTCCTCTCCTTTTCCTTGCACTACCCAGTGTGTGTGTGCACACTCTTTTGGATCCAAGACTCACACTGTTCTCTTTGAAATAAGTGGAATGGGCAGCACCTCCTAATGATAAAGTCTTGGCTCTGGCGTCAAGGATACCTGGGGCAATGCTCTGAATGTAATGTGTCTAATGTGACACGCAACACACTGAGACTAACAAGCTAGTGCTCTGTCATACAGACTGGGTGTCTCCTTTAGCTGGGAGTCACTCATTCTTCATTTTGCCAAAGCTACCAGATTAGTCCGTCCTGGGAATTCACCGTCAGCCTTTGAGGAATCCAACCCCTCCCGGGGACCAGCCCATATCTTGCTGCTGATCAGTGCTCATAAAGGCTGTTTCTTGCTTCTATTGAGAAAGTCACTCTAGACTACCCTAGCTTCCGGGATAAAATTGTGTCCTGGTTTGGCATCTCCCTCCACCCCAGCGCTGCCTCTCTCATACCCCTGAAATTGTAGTTACTGAGAGCACATCCCAGAAACCCTCCCCGCCCCCCCCCGACAGTTTCCACAGATACACGTGATTATGAAGCAGCAGCAAAGGTGGATGTGTGGAACGGAAATGACACCATGGACTCAGATGGGAGCCAGCTTCCAAGAACATCTGGCTGCACTGCATTTCCCGTTGACGGACCCAGAGCAGCAATGTGACAGCCTGAGAATTAGGATGGAAAACAACATTAGAGAAGAAAAGACAGGGGGTCAAAATGTCAGCAGGCAGGTACTCTGTAGCTCAGAAAGTTGGTGGAATATATCTAGCATAGGTAAGCAGCCAAATCTACCAGTCAGCTGGTTTCTAGCCAAATCATTACTCACGTGGGAAAGAGAGACAGAGTGCTAGAAGGATTTCACTTGAGCTACCCATTTACTTGCTCGGACACTATTTTGGATACCCCATCTCTAGGCTTAGAATAGTATCTACTTTGCCTATTGCTGGCTCAAAATATTTTGGAAACTACTCTTGTCAACTTGTGCATGACAATGGAACGAAGTGATTGGAGGTGTGGGTGGTAGACAAATGTGTGTGGCTTGTCATATGCGAGCAGAAGTGGCATAGGGTCCTGGGAATCCGTGGATCTTCCTTATTGGCAAGGTCAAGGTCACCGAAATCCTGAAACATCTGGGAGCTACAGTGCCCTCTGGTGGCGCTACCTTGGGCAGGTTGATTGTCCTTGATAGCCCCAGTATCTTAAAGTAAGGCAGTTAGACTGGGGGTAGGAAAGGCTCAGTTGTCCTCACGATGTCTTTAAACACGTTGCTTTACTCAGAATCTAGTAAGAAAAGGCTTAGAGGTAAGGAGTGCCACTTCCTCCTAACAACCTGTGGGTGATAGATTGGGAGAGCCTGATATGGAGTTGTTACAATGTTTAAATTGGATAACGAAAGTGATGAATATCTGCAACGTTATGCCAGTCACATAGGTTCTCACTAGTTGTTACGATTATATTTAAAAAAATAAACGCAAGTACATTACAAATAAGCTTAATAAGCCCGTCTGTGGGTTGATACCCACTAGTGATAGCAGATGCTATCTTTCAGGGAACTCCCTTCGAACCGAAGTGGCATAGGGTCCTGGGAATCTGGATCTTCCCTACTGACAGAAGTCAGGATGTCACCACAATCCTGAAGCAGCTGGGAGCTACAGTGCCCTCTGGTGGCCATTACATGACTGGCCAGACTGGAATTGTTACTGAAATTTCCAACCTCCTCTCTCTCTCTCTCTCTCTCTCTCTCTCTCTCTCTCTCTCTCTCTCTCTCTCTCTCTCTCAATCTCTCTCTCTAATTGGATATTTTCTTTATTTACATTTCAAATGTTATTCCCTTTCCCTGTTTCCCTCCCTCCCAGAAACACCCTAACACACCCTCCCTCACCTGCTTCTATGAGGGTATCCCTCCACCCACCTACCCGCTCCCCCCTCCCCGCTCATGATTCCCCTACACTGGGGCATCTATCAAGCTTTCATAGGACCAAGGACCTCTCCTCCCACTGATGCATGACAAGGCTCCAGATACTATTGTGGATGCCAAGAAGTGCATGCTGAAAGGAGCCTGATATAGCTGTCTCCTGAGAGGCCCTGCCAGAGCCTGACAAATACAGAGGTGGATGCTCTTTCCGCAGCCAGCCACTGGACTAAGCGTGGGGTCCCCAATAGCGGAATAAGAGAAAGGACTGAAGGAGCTGAAGGGGTTTGCAACCCCATAGGAAGAAAAACAATATCAACCAGTCAGACCACCCCCCCCCTCCGGAACTCCCAGGGACTAAGCCATCAACCAAGGAGTACACATAGCTCCAACATCTCTTTAAGCCACAGTTTGACTATATATTTTAATTTTACTCTTTTTGACTCTTAACTTTTTTTTACCTTACCTCATCCCCAGTTTGTGTGAAATCTGTAATTTATTTTGTATATTAACCAGATGGGCACCATAAAATAAAAGTCAAATTGTGTCAAGTTATTTTATTATTGTAAAATAATAACAACATTAAGACGTTGATAGGTAAAAAAAAAGTTTGGCATAAGGTGAGAACAAGAAATAATATTAGCATTAATGTAAAATATAGAGTCTCAAACAATGAAAATGTGGGGTTACCATCTTGAATCTGATCAAGATAAAAAATTAAGTTTAATGGAAAAATAGTAAAAGTCAAATATTAAACACACCCAGTAGAGAAAAGCTTACTCGAGACAATCCCGTTTGTTTTTAAATCTACACTGATTTTGAAGTACTAAGTTTCTTGACAGTGCGATCCACTATTTTCCCTGTCTTGCCTACCCACTGTATTCTGATTCTCAGATAGTTTCTCATATACTATTTACTTCGAGTGTTTGGGTGTATGTAGGTATGGGGGCACCTATAGCACCGCACATGTGTAGAGATCGTAGACCTCCAGACTGGGCTGGGCAGAAAGCATC
The DNA here is from genome assembly GCA_902729485.2 of Mus minutoides. Classification (NCBI taxonomy): domain Eukaryota; kingdom Metazoa; phylum Chordata; class Mammalia; order Rodentia; family Muridae; genus Mus; species Mus minutoides. The sequence goes on from LR749501.1 coordinate 4,803,895, forward strand.
TTTTACCCACTGAGCCATCTCGCTAGCCAGAATTGTAGCGTGTAAGTGTATTAATATTGATATAAGTGATAATATGAAGATACTTTAGGAAGCCTCGAATAGTCTATATCCTTCCACTGGACTGGTTTATCTGAGAGCTTGCAACTGTAAGAAAGGGTTTCATAGTTATGGCATCCTTCTTGCCAAATGCAAAGGATGGGTTTGGGTTCTTGACATTTAAGATGGGAGACAGAAATCAAAAGTCCAAGATTTGTGTGAGAAAATAAAGTTTAGCAGTAGCACGAAGTGCATTTGACTGTTCCTAGGGTTGTGGACATGCTTTCAGGAAACTCCCCAGCCAGCTCCACAATAAGCTCGTATGGAAACTGTGCGGGTTTTTTTTTTTTTTTTTAATCTTGTTTTGTTTTGTTTTTCATGTGACAAGATGGCACATCTCTTTTGTGGCTCTGGTGCTAACCGGAAATGCCCCAGATCAGATGGAAGTCTACATGGTAGTCTTGATGAGTTCCACAGGAAAAGCCTCAGCTGTAGGGTAACACCCTCACAGTTTCCATAAGAGCTTATTGCGGAGCTGGCTGGGGAGTTTCCTGAAAGCATGTCCACAACCCCAGGAACAGTCAAATGCACTTCGTGCTGCTGCTAAGTTTTATTTTCTCACACAAATCTTGGACTTTTGATTTCTGTCTCCCATCTTAAATTTCAAGAATCCAAACCCATCTTTTCAGTTTGATGCACACAGGATGGGTTCAGAGAAATTTGGCAGTTAAGGAAACCAAAGGATCAGTTTATGGATCTAGTTCAAATTGACTCAGCACCTGAATACTGATTTCTCTCAACCCAATTATTCTCTAGACTTCGTTGTATTATATAAATACCTGTATTTATAATTTTCTTTATATTTATAATATTTACCTAAAGATTCCTCTTTTAAAGTTCGTTTTATTTTTGACTGGTATATGATTTTTGCACATTTAGGAAGCAATGTTTTTGTGTATGTATATATTGGTTACTGGCTAATTTGGGTAATTAACCTATATATCACTTTAGACCTTTGTCATTTTCTTACATTCAAATGTACCACTGAGCTTCCTTAGGACATAATACATTATTATCAAGTATAGTGCCTATAGTGCCATAGAACACTGGAACTCATTCATACTATGACCTATGGACCTGCTAACCTTTGACCCCTTTCCCCACTCCATTTCCTAGCCTGGGGTAAGCACCACTCTACTCCTTAGTTCTATGAAGCCAGCTTCTTTATATCCCAGGTGAGTGAGCTCACATGGCATTTTCTCTCTTATTTCATTCATCGTAGCCCCTTCAGGTCCCTGATGGCCTCTCTGCTACTTAAACTCCATTTTGCTTTGTTTCCTTGTTTATATCCAGGTTCACAGCAGCTGCTCCACTGCTCAGTGCTCAGTGCTCAGTGCCCTCAGTGCTCAGTGCTCAGTGCTCAGTGCTCTCAGTGCTCACTGCTCAGTGCTCAGTGCCCTCAGTGCTCCGTGCTCTCAGTGCTCTCAGTGCTCTCAGTGCTCTCAGTGCTCTCAGTGCTCTCAGTGCTCAGTGCTCTCAGTGCTCAGTGGTCTCAGTGGTCTCAGTGGTCTCAGTGGTCTCAGTGCTCAGTGCTCTCAGTGCTCTCAGTGCTCAGTGCTCTCAGTGCTCTCAGTGCTCTCAGTGCTCTCAGTGCTCAGTGCTCTCAGTGCTCAGTGGTCTCAGTGGTCTCAGTGCTCTCAGTGCTCTCAGTGCTCTCACTGCTCTCAGTGCTCAGTGCTCAGTGCTCAGTGCTCTCAGTGCTCGGTGCTCTCAGTGCTCAGTGCTCTCAGTGCTCTTAGTGCTCTCAGTGCTCTCAGTGCTCTCAGTGCTCAGTGCTCTCAGTGCTCACTGCTCAGTGCTCTCAGTGCTCTCAGTGCTCTCAGTGCTCAGTGCTCTCAGTGCTCAGTGCTCAGTGCTCTCAGTGCTCAGTGCTCTCAGTGCTCAGTGGTCTCAGTGGTCTCAGTGGTCTCAGTGGTCTCAGTGCTCAGTGCTCAGTGCTCAGTGCTCAGTGATCAGCAGTTTGCTTGTAGATCACATGAGATCACCATTCAGGAATGTGCCACTTCACCTGTCCTGTAGATACAAAGCATTATGATTGTGTCACTGTGTGGATATTTTTTCTTTACAAAAGGTACAGAGCAACAATTGTATCCATAAATAAAGGATATCCAAAATATTAAAATTTTGCTGAAACAACTTCAATTTATTACTATTATCATGCCTAAAGGGCATTAAAGGAGCCACCAGCAGGGACTGCCACAGAAGATCCTGCTGTCTGCCTCTTCTTATGAGTTTCGGTACTGTCTCTGTACTAGGACTGTTTCCTCTGGGCAGACATCTCTACCACTGTTCTGTACCTTGGCCTACGTGAAGACATCTAAGCAAGCAGCCCTGATTTTCAATGCCAGAATCATTAGGATATTAGAATTGTCACATAGTACCCATGTCACTTATATATGGCCCTCAACCAGAGCTGTGGTAGCCCTTGGCAAGCAAATATACTTGAACTTCTGAGAAAAGTGTCCACATAAAAATAGGCCAGATAAAAATAAAATTACAAGTAGTTTTGATTCAGGTTCTAGCTATTGTGCTCTCTCAAGAGCTGTCATATAAAATTTAAATTAGATTGGATAGAGTTGTGTGAGTTCTATATAACCACCACCAATGCTCTTAGGCTCACTGAATTTTGACATTTTACAAACAACTTATTATAAGATCAATGATTTCTACCCCAAATAAGCAAATTTATGGTAGAAATAGCCCAATAAGATAGTTTGGAGATAAAATAAATTAAACTAAAAAACTTACATAGTGAGTCTCTATCTCAAAAACAAATATCCTAACAACAGCAGTCAGGATGGATTCTGGTCCACGCCCACGTAGATGTGCAGGGCATAGTTTAGATCATGGTTGTCAGCTGGGATGATTCTGACATTCAGTGGACATTTTGAGTACTTGCAGACATCTCTTAATTACCAGGATGGAGTTGGGGTGCTGTTGGCACCTAAAGGGCAGAGAGCGGAGATGTCTCAGCATCTGTAATGGCAAGGACAACCTGCTGCAGCGATTCTATTGGCTCATAATGTCAACAGTGCTGGTGCTAAGAAGACGTATCTTAGAGACTCAGATGACTGCATCTTCCTCAGCCTTTGAGCAATGCATTTCATGTGATGGGCACCACCATATCTTGCAATGTGATCTTAATACAACCAGCTTTGCATACCGAATAAATACAACTCTAATTCCCAAAGTCTTAAGAACGTCTGCCTTTACTGACATTTACGTGAAAGGGATAGCAGCAGTAATCAGAGCCACAATATCTTATAAATATCCTTTGATCCCTTTCACCTCAATGGCGCCACTCTTTCCGAAAGTTTATTGATCTTTGTCCACTCTTTCTTCTGTCTGACTTTGCTATCAGCTTGTGATGGTGCCAATTAGAATGTCCTGTTCCTTGGCATACTTTCCTTCATTATTAATTCACCAGAACACCAGAATCCCAAAGGATAAAGCCAAGCAAGTAAACAAGTAAACCTGAGATCTTTTCATCATGGAAAGAACACACACACACACACACACACACACACACATACACACACACACACAATACATGTATATTAATAGGTCTGTCACATAAGTAAAATATTTTAGTTAGTCTTGGTTGTGTATAAAACTCTTTCACAACTCTACAGCTTAAAGCAGTGACCAGCTAGACCTGGAGGCAGAGATATGTGGGTCTTTCAGTTTGAGGCAAACCTGGTCGACACAGTGAGTTCCAAGCCAGTTGGGTAGGGATACACAATGAATCTCTGTCTAAAATAAATATGTAAGTAAACAAATTAAAATTAAAAATCACTCACATCTGGACCAGAGTATATTTGGCTGGTTAATTTTAAGCCAATATGGATAAACTTATAAAGGATACTTATATAATATAATGCGGCAAGAAGAGAGCTAGTTGCTTGAGAAACAATTCCAGAAGTCTTCCTTTCCATGAGGACCACACACTAAAGTTTGTCAGGGTGTGGGAGAGAGTGAATATCAGATGCCTAGGCCTGCTGGCTTCCCTGGGTTCCCATGAGGCTAAATTCACCTGCAGCATTTGCTGAACTCTAGCATCCAAGATGACTCATCTGACAGTTGTCTCTGACTCTGAGATGTGACATTTAGTTCTCAGTGCTCTGCAATAGACTCCTTTTTTTATAGAGAAATTCTCCTACAGTAATCCTGGACACTGATGTGAAGTGGCTGATATCCTAAAGCCTGGAAGAGTCAGGACATAAATTCATTTTTGCTGCATTATTAATCCCACCAAGACAATGTGAGATCAACTTAAGGGATGAAAAAATCAATTCTACCTTTTGGTGAGAGGAAGTACAAATTCACAAGATATGGATGCATAAAGGAGCCAGGGGATATTGCGGCTTAAAATTTAAGCTCGATTTTTCAGTTACTATTATTTGATTTTTTTTCTACATGCAAAATACAAGTTTTTTTTTTCAAGATGCTGAAAGTCTCATCGATCACTAGTCTTGGTATCAAGCTCTAAATTTTAGATTCTGCCATCTATATCTAGTTCAGGTTCAGACAAGACTGACAATTCCTTCTCTTCCAAAGACCTGGGCGCTAAACAAATGGTGATCTGTCCCCACCTGTCTGATGTGCAATGAAGGAACAAGATATGCAGTGTATGTTTCTGTTCTAGAATGGACAGAGTGAAGATGAGGTAGATATCAGATTCAAAGTCCTTTTGAACTCCACCAAGATGCATGTGGCCTCTGTAACCCACAGGCAAAGACGTTCCTCATGTTCTTGCTTAGGCGTGACTCTTGGCTGTAACTCACATCTTCTTAGCCTTCATCCTAGCACAAAGTCATGACTCTGATGTCTTCTGTTCATTTGAACTATCCTGTCTCTTCAATGTAAGTTGGTGAACTAAAAATATATTTGCAATTCGTTGTATACCCTGCCCAAATATAAAGTTTGTAAGAAACTTTGGGTATATTAGAGTCAGCTTGCTGGTTTGTCTGGTGAAGTCATGGCCAAGTCAATGGTACCTAAAAGCTTTTTAATTCTCTTTTGCTTTCCAGTATTGTTGAAATATTGTGTGTGTGTGTGTGTGTGTGTGTGTGTGTGTGTGTGTGTGTGTTATGGTGACTTGATAAAATTATATGGGAAATCATACCAAAATAAATGAGTAGATAAAGGAGATCTACCAGTGTGGTGGCTATTTTTATGACAACTTGATACAGGCTAGAGTCATTTGAGTAATGGGAACCTCAAGTGAGAAGTAGAATGTTTTCTTAATTAGTGATTAATGTGGGAGGACTGACTTCTTGTGGGTGGGGCTATTCCTGAGCTGGTGGTCCTAGATTCTATAAGAAAAGAGGCTGAGAAGCAAGCCATGAGAAGCATGACTGTAAGCAGCCCCTCTCCATGACCTCTGCATAAGCTCCAGCCCCCGGATTTTTGCCTATTTGAATTCCTGTCTTCCTTGTTAATGAACTGTGATGTGGAAACATAGCCAAATATACACTTTCCTACCCAAGTTACTTTGGTCATGGTGTTTCATAAAAGCAATAGTAACCCAAACTAATACAACAAGGGAATACTATTTTGTCATAAAAATAAAGAAATCCTGCTACTTGCTACAAAGATTATCCTAAAGGACAGTACATCAAATAAAAGGAGCCAGACACAGAGAGAAAGAACCTGTGTGATCTCATTTATGAGGAGTCTAAAAACTTTGGACTCTTAAGTTCTTAGCCATGGGACCTATAGACATCCTTGCTTTGTCATACCTGAAGCTCTTTCTTTGCTAATTCTTTTCCTGGAAAGATTAAGAACAATTAACCATTGTATTTCACAACCCACTATAGCTTGGGCCTTCTTTGTTTCTAGCCCGTGCTTGCAAACAAATCAGTTCCTTCTTAGATACTTCTCCCTTTCTTCTAGTGTTTTGTAAAAGGAAGCCAGAAGAAGCCACTTGGCATTTCCAGAGTTCTTTAGGGAACTGTAGCTAGGCAAACCAATTAGAGACACTATGAGTAACGGAACATGCACACAGGGCACATTTCTTCAGCAGAACCCAGTCTCGTCTTGCCAGCCTCCTCTCCTTATCTGGTCCCAAGGCCAATGCCACACACTTTAGAATTTTGTCACAGTCGCTCTACACACTCTTCACAGCAGTTTCCACTTCAGTTGGTGCCATCACCCAACTCTAGAATCTTACAGAAGCAACCATTTATGGTTCCTGAGGGATGGCTGTGTCTTCTGCCCTATGTGCCTGTATTCAGTCATATGGCTCCTGTCAGCTGTGAAATGGCTGGTAGATACAAGAGGACCCACACACCTGTCTAACGGTTGTAGTGGGATGTCACTTGGATGCCTTCTTCTTTAAGTTAATTCCTTTTTTTTTTTTTTTTTTTTTTTTGGTGTTTTCGAGACAGGGTTTCTCTGTATAGCCCTGGCTGTCCTGGAACTCGCTTTGTAGACCAGGCTGGCCTCGAACTCAGAAATCTGCCTGCCTCTGCCTCCCGAGTGCTGGGATTAAAGGCGTGCACCACCACGCCCAGCTTTAAGTTAATTCCTATTTGGTGGCTTCTAGATAGGTGCCCACTTGTGCTTGCCTGAGGGTAGAGTTCTAACACAGCCTCAGTGGAAGTTGAAGGTCTCTCAAAGCTCAGTCTCAGAAAGCACATTGAATCACTGCAGTCAAACATACATTTATTTATTTATTTATTTACTTACTTACTTACTTAGTGTGTATATATAAGATAGATAGATAGATAGATAGATAGATAGATAGATAGATAGATAGATAGATAGATAGGGATAGCTGACAGATAGAAACTGTAACTGTAGGTTCTTTTCTTCCACCATGTGGGTTCCAGGAATTGAGCTCAGGCCACAGGCTTGGTATCAAGGGCCTTCACCTGCTGAGCTATCTTGCCATCCCATCATACTATTGGTGAATGCAAGCATCAAGACCAACTCATCTCTAAGATATCTGGAAATAAAACCTATCTCCTATCAGCAACAGTAAATAAAACCTATAACCTATCAGCAACAGTAAAGCCACCTTGTCAGTGAGTGTATTGAATGTGATAGAAACAATGTATACACATATTTGAAATTTTCTACATGCTGTGAATGCTTATTTTTTCCAATTATGACGTCAAGTAAAAACATTGATTAATTTCAAGCAGTTGTAAGTTATCTATTTTACTCTAATGGATCTGAGACCCTTTCCTTAAATAGCAAAGTGGTAAATTTAGTGGAAACAGTATAATTCTGACCTGGAATGAAGTCACTTGCCTTGTGTCTTAGTTACTGTTTTATTACTGTGAAGAGGCTTATACAACAAAGCATTTGACTGGCGGGGGTTGGGGTGGCGCTCCTTACAGATTCAGAGGTTGTCCATGACCAATGTGGAGCTGGCAGTAGGCAGGCAGGCTGGCATGGCAATGGAGCAGTGACATAGAGCTTACACCTGGATCTGCAGGCAGGAAACAGAACGAGTGTGAGACAGGGACTGGCATTGGCTTTAGAAACCTCAAAGCCCACCCCCCATGACACACCTCCTCCAAAAAGGTCATGACCTAATCCAGAGGTTCTCAACTTATGGATCATGACCCAGTTGGGGCATAGCAAATATTTACATTCCGATTCATAGCAGTAGCAAAATTACTCTTATGAGGTAGCATCACCACAAAATGAAGAACTGTATTAAAGGGTCACAACTTAGGAAGGTTGAGAACCACTGTCTTATCCTTCCTTAACAGTCACAAACTTGTGAAAGCAAGCACTCAAATGTGTGAATCTACAGAGGTCATTCTCATTCTAACCACCATACCTTGGATCGTCCAATGGTGGCTGTAACCATCACCTCAACATCTGACAATTTTGTTGCTGTTTTTTTTTTCATTGTAGTTATATCTTTTGTTATTATTGTGATGAGGAATTTAATCTACATATTTTGATTTAAAAACAATTCACTATAAAGTTTTCACCACAATGAATCCATCATCGTGAAAAATGATGCAAGGGCTGGATAGATGGCTTAACAGGTAAAGGGGCTTGCTGCCAAGCCTGGCAGCCTGAGTTCTGTTTGCAGAACCTACATGGTGAAAAGTGAGAAACAATAATTTCAAGTTGTCCTCTGATTTCCACACAGGCACTGTGGTGTGCATGCACACAAGGACATATACAATAAATCAACATAGATTTTTAAATGAGCCAAAACATTAATTAGATGTGGTAGGAATGACATTCCTTAATTTTAAAAAGGATAGTGTGTGTGTGTGTCTGTGTGTGTGTGTCTGTGTGTCTGTGTGTGTGTCTGGCTTTAAGTATGTGTATATGAATGTATGAACATGCATGGCGTAGGGTGTATACTGTTTGTACATGGGGGCAGAGCAGAATGCCTGCTTACTACATTGGTTCTGAGACAAAAATCCAGCCTTCATGACTGTGCATCAAGCATTAACTGTTGAGCTACTTCTTGACCTACAGTCTATCTTCAGGTATGTCATTTTGTCTCTAAATCAGCATCACTATTTTCAGGTAAAATACCTAGGTATGTTATATAAGTATCTTTATATTAAAGATTCTTGCTGGGTATACAGATAGCTGCCAGACATAAATGCTATGAATCCTTATCTAAGGCAAGCCCCGCTGAACACAACAACATTTGATCTTTTGAATATTCCTTAATATTCTTAATATGGAATTCTTTTTATAAGGCATAACAACTTCAACCCAAAATATGTCTGTCTACTTATGTAATGCCTTTTCCTTTTTGGTGCTCTCAATATTAACTGTGACAGCGATTAAAGCGAGATCCATTTAGAAATTTCTATTTGACTTCTTATAATTTTTATGAATCTGATAAACTTTGTGATGCCTACTATGCTTATGCACATGTTAAGTTCTTTATGACTCAGAAATATGTTCTTAAAGAATTTGTTCAACATGTTATAATTATAATGAATATGTAAACAGTATAAAATACACACTGCTAGGATATAACGGCTGTCTATACACTCCTTTATGCTCCCTGAGAGGCTGTCGGGAGTTCCTTTACTTCGTCTGTTGGTCCCACTGCACTGCCAGCTTGTCCTGAGAGGGATCAAAATCTTTCTTTGCAAGTCTGTCCATTGTTTTGTTTCTTTGGTGGTGGGAGCAATGGAGAGGTAAAGATGGAACCCAGGGCATGTTGAGCAAGCCTGAGCTATATCCCCAGCGCATTCATTTGTTTGTCTCTTTTGGATCACACAATGTCAAATCAATCAGACTTAACTTAGAGGTGGAGATAGTAAGTGAAAACAGTTAGAAATTACTTACAGAGTGTAGAGGATCAAAGAACCAAGCATGACCTCCTCTGAGTGGTGGGCTGCTTCACTGAAAGGAATTAAGATCCACACATGATGGAAAATATGTAGTTTTTGTCTTTCTCAGTTTGCATCCCTTACATCAGTTTCCAAACCCATTTGTTTCCCTATAAATTGGTTGTATTTTTCTTCATAGCTGAGTGATGTTTCATTGTGTATGTGCAAATGTGGATCCTAGCTTATGATGTGTATGTACTCGTGTGTAAATGAGAGTAAAGTCTAAATATCTAGAAAGGAGACCGAGAGGGTAAGACTGAATGAAGAGTAGGACTAGAGGGTCCAAAGGACACTCAGGACATGAAACAGAACAAGAGTCTGTGGTGACGGGGGCCACCAGGGGAAAAGGGGAGTAGGGGATGGTCAGCAGAGGAGAACAAAATACTCTGTTCCAAAATGTTCTACTGGTAGCTAACATATTAAGCTTTAGTTTCAAAAACACAAAAATAAAGAAACAAGAACTGATGCTAAAAAGAAAAAATAGGGAAGTAAACTGTAGTAGGAGATGAATTTAGTTTTTGTCAAGATCAACATAGAAACGTCCTATAATCATGTTTTGGACAGGTTTGAGTTTCTCTGCAGGGTTGTATTTCTTTTGCAATTTAAACCTTTTAGGCTGTTACTAGATTTAATAACCAAGTCTGGAAGTGACTATTTTGTTTTTATGTTTAAAACTGACAATTTTGATGAAAGGCAAAGGTTTAAATGTTTTTTTTTCTTTAAGGGAAATGGAAATAAAATTAGAAATTATTTACTGGTTGTGTGTGATACACACATAAATGAGGACTTAGGGACTCGGGAATGTCTGTCTTTGTGTGCACAAGGTAAAAGGGAACTTTCAGATAGTTTAGTAATTGGGTATTGTACTGGCTAGTTTTTGTGTCAACTTGACACAGCTGGGTTATCACAGAGAAAGGAGCTTCAGTTGGGGAAATGCCTCCATGAGAATTAGCTGTGAGGCATTTTCTCAGTTAGAGATAAAGGGCCCCTTGTGGGTGGGACCATCTCTGGGCTGGCAGTCTTGGGTTCTATAAGAGAGCAGGCTGAGCAAGCCAGGGGAAGCAAGCCAGTAAAGAATATCCCTCCATGGCCTCTGCATCAGCTCCTGCTTCCTGACCTGCATGAGTTCCAGTCCTGACTTCCTTTGGTGATGAACAGCTGAATGGAAGTGTAAGCCAAATAACCCTTTCCTCCCCAACTTGCTTCTTGGTCATGATGTTTGTGCAGGAATAGAAACCTTGACTAAGAAAAATTGGTACCAGCATAGTGGGGTATTCCTGTGACAACCTGATCATGTTTTAGGGAGGACTGTAGAAGGACTTTGGAACTTTGGGCCAAAAGTTCCATTCTGTGTTAAGAGCTCTGTGGGATGTTGTGTAGGAGCTTGGAAGATAATATTGAGAACAGTGCAGAAGATGGAGGCCTGGCTTGTGAAATTTCAGAGGAAAAATTAAAGACTCTTTCCAGGGCCATTGTTACTTTGTGAAGATTCTGTGGTTATGGTTAGCTATGGCTGAAGAATCAGCTGTGATTAACAAGATACCAGAACTACTAAAGCAAAACCTTGGCATTACTGGGACTATTGATGCTGGTTAGCTGGAGCTAAGAAATTAGCAGTGATTAAGAAGAGACCAGCATCATTGAGGTAACATCTTCTGGGAAATGTTTTCTGAAAGCACAAGGAGGCTGTGTTCCAGAGATAGCCATGGTTGTACCTTGTGCTGTGGCTGGACTTGGTAATGTGTAAGAGTTTCCCAGGTGGTACTGGTTTTGAAGGCATGAAGGGGTCATGTAGAGCAGCTGAGGCCACGGAAGCACTGTGAGAGGCCATGGAAGGCCATTGGTGAAGGTGCATCCTCAGTTGCAATTGATGGCCCAGGACTGAAGGGGTCACGCAAAGGAGTTGAGGCTCGGCACCATGAAGAGAGCCTATGAGAGGCTAGTGTTGAAGCCTAGTTATAGTGGAAGACAGAAGCATTTTGGAGATGCCAGTACCATGAGATGACCACCAAGAACAGCAGCAGCAATGGAGTACAGGCATCAGGAGCCTAGAGGACAACATGTGTGCTACAAAGGGCATGGCTGGAGAAGTGACCCAAGCACTTGGAGGAGCCCAGAAGATTGTGAGTTGGATCCGAGACATTGGACGGTTGGAGATTGATTTTTTGCTTTTGATTGTGACTATGCCCTGATATTTTTCCCTCTTGAAGGAAGATTTTTAGTGAAGCTCACAGTTAAGAGACTTCGGAATTTTAAAGTACTTTGAATTTTAAAAGATACTGGATCGAACTTTTAATATGTAAAGACTGTGGGACTTTTAAGTTATTTAAGATCTTGGGGATGAGTAAGAACTAAGGGTTGAGGCTTACTAGTGATGTATTTGTGTGTCAAGTTGACAAGGGGTCAGTTGTACTGGCTATTTTTTGTGTCAACTTGACACAGCTGGGTTATCACAGAGAAAGGAGCTTCAGTTGGGGAAATGCCTCCATGAGATCTAGCTGTGAGGCATTTTCTCAGTTAGTGATCAAGGGGGAGGGCCCCTTGTGGGTGGGACCATCTCTGGGCTGGCAGTCTTGGGTTCTATAAGAGAGCAGGCTGAGCAAGCCAGGGGAAGCAAGCCAGTAAAGAACATCCCTCCATGGCCTCTGCATCAGCTCCTGCTTCCTGACCTGCATGAGTTCCAGTCCTGACTTTCTTTGGTGATGAACAGCTGAATGGAAGTGTAAGCCAAATAACCCTTTCCTCCCCAACTTGCTTCTTGGTCATGATGTTTGTGCAGGAATAGAAACCCTGACCAAGACAGGTATATACCAGGATCAAAAAAAAAATATCTGTGCCAAAAACATCTGTGCATTAGATTCATGCATCTAGTGATTTAACCTCCTATGAGATTGATACCCAGGGGTACAGCTCTCATGGGCACCCCTCTGTTCAGGATGCTCTACACAAGAATACTATGCTTGCTTTAGAGCATCAGTTTACAGCTATGCCATCCTGGTTTACAAAATGCTAAACATCCTCAGCTAAATGAAAAATGTCACAGATGCTCTAAGTATATACTCAGAGATTTAGAATAGTAGTTTTTATGTATTATGAAGCTCTGAATTCTACAAAACTTACAAGTTAAGGTGACTTTGCTGCAACCTATATTTGTTTGTAGAGTCCAAAGGTCAGAGGTCAGACTAAAAACTACTCAACCAGGAATTTATCTTGCAGGTAACATTAGGTAAAATCAATAGTTTAGTTTTTACATTGTCCTTGAGTAGCTGTATGAGGTTGCAGGACCTGACTTCTTTGGAGTCTAAAACATAACTCTGCCACGGGGTGAATTGGCTAAATACTTTACACCACGTTCTTCAATTTTCTTTTCTGTAAACTAGGAATTATAATGAATTTGGTTACATGTTGGCTGTAAGAACTGAGTGTGTGTGTGGGGGGGGGTGGGTGAGAGAGAGAGAGAGAGAGAGAGAGAGAGAGAGAGAGTTAGTTTCCAAAGTTTCTCCATGTTAAGAGGTTTTATTATTTACTTTCTATATTTTCTTGCTCATTTCTTCCAACATTTCATAATGTATAGGTTCTAGTGCACAGCCCACCATTTTGAAGAGATGAAGCCAAGGATGGTCAGATGCAGAGATGTAGCTTTGAGCATCATCCTTCAAACAGGCAGAGGCAGTGGTAGGGGGCTAAGATTGCGTCTGCCCATCAGCGTTCTGCCACACAACGCCTAGCGTAGTGGTCTACAAAGCTGGTACCCGGGTGTCTTAGTCAGGGTTTCTATTCCTGCACAAACACCATGACCAAGAAGCAAGTTGGGGAGGAAAGGGTTTATTTGGCTTACACTTCCACATTGCTGTTCATCACCAAGGAAGTCAGGACTGGAACTCAAGAAGGGCAGGAAGCAGGAGCTGATGCAGAAGCCATGGAGGGATGTTCCTTTCTGGCTTGCTCAGCCTGCT
>LR749501.1:4817434-4845122 GCA_902729485.2 Mus minutoides
CCTTTCTGGCTTGCTCAGCCTGCTCTCTTATAGAACCCAAGACTGCCAGCCCAGAGATGGTCCCACCCACAAGGGGCCCTTGATCACTAATTGAGAAAATGCCTCACAGCTAGATCTCATGGAGGCATTTCCCTAACTGAAACTCCTTTTTCTGTGATAATTCCAGCTGTGTCAAGTTGACATAAACCTAGCCAGTACACCGGGGATTAGGCAGTTAGCTGAGCTATTTCTTCTTTCTAGAGGAGTATAATGTGCCCTCTTTTAGAGGATTGTTATCTCCGAACCTTCAGCGCCTTCCTCAGCACTGGTCTTTTCCTCCTATATTAGTTTTTCTTTGCATAACAAATCACCACACACTTGGCAATGGGAAGCCATATACATTTATTGTCTCCACATTTCTGTGGGTGAGGAGTCTGTGAACAGATCATTGGCTCCAGGTCACCCAGGCTACAGGATGTCTGCTGGGGATCATTCTCATCTAAAGAACCCTCCAGGAAGGATCCACTCTACATCTTGTCTGCCTCCTTAGCGCTCTTCACTTCCTTATGTTTGTAAGCCTGGAGGCTCAGATTCTCACAGGGTGGTGGCTTCATTCCTAAAGGGGGCTTCAGTTCCCTGCTATCACCCTACTAGACATAGAGTTTATAGTGTGGCCTGTGGGTCTCCAAAGCCCTCCAAAGCCTGCAATTTAAAGTAGTATCATAAGGTTGGTATGCCACCACTCTGTCATACTTTGTGAGCTAGATGCAAGTCACAGGCTCTGCTCACACTCAAGTGTGAACGGCAGGGGGCAGGAGGGGACAGAGAGTCCCCCCACTCCCCCATGCAGCTCTATTGAATGCTTTCCTGGGTGACTGGCTCCTTGCATCTGCCCTTCTTGCCCATCTCCACCTCCTTCTCCCACCAGACCCTTTATTCATTCATGCCTTTCTATGCTTTCCCTCCTCTCCTTGCTTGGACTGTATCCTCTAGCAGAGAATTTCGTGCTTAGTTGATCTCAATGAGTTTTTACTTCTAACAGATTTGTTGAGGGCAACTCATTCATAAACTTTTCGTGAGTGAATGAGGCTGCGGCGCGCCTCCCTGCCTCCGTCGACCAGCAAGAAAGACACGCCACCATCGGGATCTTCTCAGTCAGCTTTATTCTGGAGCGCCTTGCTTGTAGATTCCCGGGACCCAGTTGTCGTCGTCTCGACGACGAAAATATGTGAGGGTCCCTTCCCCCTCCCCACAGTATCACCAACGACTAACCACGTGGTTCGGTGTGGAGTAAACGTACACCGGGCAAGTAACCACGGTGTTCGGTGTCGGTAATCGTATAAATCCCTTCATTGGTACTACAAGCAGTGCCTCATTAGCATATTTTCCCTTCGGGAGGGCTACTGCCTGAGGAGGGCCTGAAGAGGGAGCCAGGGTTTTCCCAAGCAACTGCCATTCCTGAGCAACTGCCATTCCAGAGCAACTGCCATTCCTGAGCAACTGCCATTCCTGAGCAACTGCCATTCCTGAGCAACTGCCGTTCTGGAACAACTGCCGCTCCCTACATCTCCCCCCTCTTTATTAATTAAATATGAAGTCCTGCAAATCTGGTCAGTGAACACCCTGGCCTGGGGGAGCAGCCTTTGACAAGTGACTGATAGGAAATCGGGCTACCATCAGTCACGACCACCAGTCTGTCTCTGCAGAGATCTGGAGTAGGAAGAGATGCCACCAGCATGATGCTGGCAGACTTGGCTGTACAGAGGAGAAACAGAGGTCAAATCCCTTGTGCAATCATGAGACATAGCACACCCATCTCTGTGCCTTTTTATCAGGGGGAGGATAGGTCAGGATGGCATGAAACCTCCATACAATTTGACATGCTCTCCAGGAATCTATCCTGTATGGAACATCCCCTGCACTGTATTGTGACACTCTGTCAGCAAAATTGAGTTTCCTTACTCCGTCATCCTTTGAGGTGGTATAGTGGGAGTCATTAGGTCTGTCCCTAAACCGGGGAAGTATCAGCAAACCAGTCTGCTAGGAAATCATTATAGACTTTTAAGAGGGGCCAACCAGAACTCGGGCAAAATGCCCTCGTCTATGGCCATCAGGGCTTGAACAACAACAGCTTTCAGTCGAGCCTGAGTGCATCTCATACAACATAACAACCAGAGGCAAAGTATGACATAACAACCAGAGGCAAAGTACTGTTGGGAGTTTATGATCCTGTGGGGTTTCATCGTAGGGTCGGGTAAGAAATCTTTTCCTTTTCCGTAACCTATCGGTTCTCCACTGCAGAGAGTTCCACTGTCCCACAACTCTGGTGCCATTCAGGATGGAAATCTGGATAAAGAGCTTCCGGAACAGTCATTCTGCCTCTGCAGTCCAATTCCCTTGAAGATACTCCGACAACTCCCTGCTGTGTCTTCCAAGGGAGGAGGCTCTCTTCATATTAGTGTCTCGGTATCCAAATTGGTTCTTTGTCCCTAGGAAAAAACACAAACCGCTCCCCGGGACTGTGAAATGACCGGGTCTGGACCTAGCCATGACCTGGATAACACATCTTTCCATTTAACATATTGTGAATGTATAGGGATTATTGCAGCGTGCCTGTCAGCTGCCGAAAGGCCATTGTTATAATGGTTTTAATTCATAATTTGGAATCTTCAGGTAACATCGAACCCAATTAATGTCACCTAATAATCTTTGGAAATTATTTAAAGTCCTCAAATTATCCTTCCTAAACTCTACCTTTTGTCAAAAAGCTATAGATATTAATTTTAACATCCTGTCCAGGTTAACAGCCACTCTCTTTCAGCTCTACATCGAGCTGTCCACCTAGGTTGAGGAGGTGCTGCTTTACTTGTGGGATGCCCATATTTGGAATAAGCCACAGGACTCCATCCTGATACCAAACAAACCATCGTATGCATCCCACATGGGCTCTTTTTATAGAACAAAAGCTACCCTTCAAATATACATTAAACAAAACATTCCTTTTCCATGACTGTGGATGGCAATTGTAAAGATTTACTGGTTCCAAAAATCCTAAGAAAAACCATAGCATCCACACTAGTTTCACACCTGTTCTCAATGTGCCCTTATTCCAGGCAAAATCTAGGTCTCTGCCAAGTTTGTCCCAGCAGAGAACAGTAAGACTTCCTGATACCGCAAACCAAGGGGCCATGGTATCACACTCCTTCAAAAACCTTTCAAGGGTGGATTGTTTCATTTAAAAAATTTTTGATATAAGCAGCGCCTGAAGAGCCAAAAAAAATTGGGTGCGAATGAGAAGTGCCCATGGTTACTTACTCCTTTTCTAACTGCACTCCTTTTCTTTATTGTCTCTTACCCGAGAACTTTTTCTTGTCCCATTTACCTGGGAACTTTATACTTACTCTGCCTCGTCCCTTACCGGGAACCTTATTGTCTCTTACTAGAGAACCTTATTGTCTCTTACCCGAGAACCTTATTGTCTCTTACCAGAGTTATAAAGGTCTAAAGATCACTCCTTTTCTTTATTGTCTCTTACCCGAGAACTTTTTCTTGTCCCATTTACCTGGGAACTTTATACTTACTCTGCCTCGTCCCTTACCAGGAACCTTATTGTCTCTTACTCGAGAACCTTATTGTCTCTTACCCGAGAACCTTATTGTCTCTTATCCGAGAACCTTATTGTCACTTGCCAGAGAACTTTATTGTCTCTTATCCGAGAACGTTCTCTTGTCCCATTTACCTGGGAACTTTACTGAGGTTTATCTTCTTCTGACCTGTTCTTGCTTTATTTTTGAGCTGATACCCTTTATCATCTAGGTGCTATTGCTCCCTCTCATATTTAACAGCCTCCTCATCCACCTCTTCTTCTGAAGAGGAGTCGAGGTTGGAAACCTGCAATTCCTTGAGAGAGGGGTAAATCCCCTTTTCTTGTTCCCCCTTAATATTTAAGAATAGGTTCTAGCCTCCCTTTTGCTGTCTTATCTTTGCCACTCTGCTTTACTGCTTCTAACTCACAAACCTCCCGGCAATTCTGATTTTACCGGTGGGGTTAGGTTTTACCTAGGTATATCCCTTCGTAGGAGAGATTTTATAAGGCCCTTCGAATGGCCATGGCGGTGAGGATCGACTACTCAAGACTAGGGTGCTTCTATTAGAAGTCAAGGACTTCTCAAGTCTAGGGTGCTTCTAGAAGAAGTCAAGTCTAGGGTGAAAGATCTTCTTCAGTTCAGATACCACGAAGATCTTCTTCAGATCATCTTCGGTTCTCGGGTTTCGGCACCACTTGCGGCGCGCCTCTCTGCCTCCGTCGACCAGCAAGAAAGACACGCCACCACTGGGATCTTCTCAGTCAGCTTTATTCTGGAGCGCCTTGCTTGTAGATTCCCGGGACCCAGAACAGCAGCAGAGCTGCTGCTTTTATACACTCCCAGGGAAGGGGGAGGGGTATCATAGTGGTTGCTGATTGGTGCACCAAGCCACACCTCATTTGCATGTGGCCCGTTCATTGGTGCCACAAGCCACAGCCATTAGCATATTTTCCCTTCATTGGTACTACAAGCAGTGCCTCATTAGCATATTTTCCCTTCGGGAGGGCTACTGCCTGAGGAGGGCCTGAAGAAGGAGCCCGGGTTTTCCCGAGCAACTGCCATTCCTGAGCAACTGCCATTCCAGAGCAACTGCCATTCGTGAGCAACTGCCATTCCTGAGCAACTGCCGTTCCTGAGCAACTGCCGTTCTGGAACAACTGCCGTTCCCTACATGAGGCTAAACATATGGCTAGCCTACACACATGTAAGGCACTTGCTAATAATTTTTAAAATAATATTTTTGTGGTGTTTTGATAATTTCATACAATGTACTTTATATACAAGTCTTTCAAGTCTTCCCAGATTTACTCCATCTCCCTAAGTCTCATTGGTGGTGTTCAAATCCTCTTAGGGAAGAGCTTCCCTAGAGCAAGGCCAACCTAGGAGGGAATTTACCCTTATGGGAAATAGACACTTGTCCTACATCTGTCAGATGTCAATAGCTCTTTACCTAAGGAATGGGACTTCATGCCCACTGCTTCTACTTCATGCTGGAATTTTCTCTGACTTGAGCTATCTAATAACTTCTAAATGATGTGTCTAGTTGTTTATATAGAGTTGTGTTGAACCTTCAAGACAACTCAATTTAAATTGAGTTAGAATATAAAATAGTTTTATGATCTCTTCTAGAGGTGTATAACCAGCATTTGGTGACATAACTTTGTAACTTATCAGATTATCTAACCAAAAATATTTTTTATTCTGCCTTCTAGATGAACAAGAGATTGTACAGAAACGCACCTTCACAAAATGGATCAATTCACATCTGGCCAAGGTAACAAAATGACCTAGAGTTAGAGGTTCACATAATTGGAGCCAACAACCATATGGAGCTCTGTCTTAATGAGGCTCCCAAAGACCTCATTATAAATGAAGGTGGCAGCCACCATTACTGATCAGTGGTGTTGATGGGATTATGGATTGGCTAGATGCTCCCTAATTATGGTGTTTGGTTACCACCTCCGGAAGGAAATGAGTTGACAGCTAGTCAACAGATGCTATTTTGTGTAATTTGTATGAACTTTGAGAAAATTATCCACTCAGTCGTTGCTTCTACAGTACTGTGTGTTGTGTCAGAGGGAAGATTCCTGTGCATTTTTGTTTGATTGTATCCATTCAGTTACTACAGACAGGAGCAAGCAACAGTCTGCTCCATGCAAGGAGCTTTATCTGAGTAGATCCAGCTGTGCTTTCCCTGGGAGATTTGATGGAAGTGAAACCTAGGTAGCAGGACACTAAAAACACTGAAATCCTCCATGAGTGTCTCCATTAGGTTAGTAGGTGACCATGAGTCCACATGTGGTACTGTCTTTGAGTGTAAATGAGAATATGAAATGATGAAATGACATTTAACCTTAGTGTGTCACAGTAAAATTATTCCCCTATGCAGATTGACAAAAACAAAACAAAACAATACATCCCTGAGACATTATATATATTATATATATATATATATATATATATATACATATTCAATTGTCAGGACAATTGTCTGAAGCCAGCTAATGATTTTCTCTGGAAAGTGGTGTCTGAAGTACATAAGGTAATTCTTCCTGGGATATTTCTTCTGTTGTGGTTTAAGTCTCAAATATTTCTCAAGGTCCAGTGGCTTCAACAACAAGTGTTACTGTCCCACAGTTTCGGGGATCAAAGTCATAAGATTCAGTTTTTGTGGGCTTTTTTGTTTGTTTCTGTTTTTGTTTTCATAAAGATCTTTCTGGCTTGCTGTCTGCTGCCTTCTTCTGGTATCCTCACTGGAATGAAAAGGAAAGAGTTCTGGTCTCTCTTCTTCCTAGAATGACCTGTTAGTGTCTTCACAGAAACCCACCTTGGGACTGACTCTGTGTGTGTGTGTGTGTGTTTTGTCTGTGGTATGTCTATGGAGTATGTATGTATCTGTCTGTGGTGTGTGTGTGTGTGTGTGTGTGGTATGTGGTGTGTGTGGTATGTGGTGTGTGTGGTGTGTGGTGTGTGTGGTATGTGGTGTGTGTGGTATGTGGTGTGTGTGTGTGGTATGTGTATGTGGTGTGTGTGTATGTGTGGTGTGTATGTGTATGTGGTGTGTGTGTGGTATGTGGTGTGTGTTTGTGGTATGCGTACGGTGTGTGTGTGTGGTGTGTATGTGGTATGTGTATGTGGTGTGTGTGTATGGTATGTGGTGTGTGTTTATGGTACGTGGTATGTGTGTGTGTGGTATGTGTATGGTATGTGTGTGGTGTGTGTGTGTGGTATGTCTGTATTACATGAGTGTCTGTGTGTACATCTGGAGGTCAGAGGCTGATATGGACCTCCTCCATCACTCTCCCTATTATTTTTCAGACAGGACCTCTCACCAATCCTGGAGTTCACTTCTTCAGACTATGTGTACCCCCATCTCTGTTTAAAGCTGTGCTCTGCCATGCCTGCTAAGGATGCAACTCTGGGTCTCATGATTATGAAGCCAGCACCTTATACTGAGTCCCTCTGTACCAGGGAGAGGGATTTTAATGGAAATATTATGTTTGTATTTTTGCCTGCTTTCTTCAGTTGCAATCCTAGAAATGACTTATAATTAAATAATCAATTCTGTTACTGACAGCAGGCATTCCATTCTGCCATGACAAGTTTTTATTAATATTATGACATGAGTTATGAAGATATGGCATGTATACAAGGGTGCAACATGGCTTTTGGAAATATAATTTTACACACCCATATATCTTAATGAAATGGAGGAAAAATCTAAGAATTTTCTGTGTATAATTTTATGCCATTTTTAGAACATAGCTATAAATTATTCAAAATTTTTTATACAAGTATACATTTCCTTTGTTTGCTTTGGGTTCCATGCTTCTGCAATTATCTGACCCTCTGGAAACCACAAGTGGTTGGTGTCATATAATACACTACACATGTAATACATGAAATATCATCTTAAGATTCACTAGCAAGTGGTTTCATGAAACTGATTGTTTCTTTCCAAGGTGAGACTCCTGTTTTAAGTGAGAAAACTGTAATTCTCTTTTTAATAATATGATAAAAATAGGTGTATCACTCTATTCTCTAATTCTTCTAATTAAAGGAAGTGGGTTTTGTTATCATTACACAGATAGTGATTTCTACAGATAAGATATTCAAGCCCAGGTTTCAGATTTGCATTTAGCTTGTTAGTATGCATTGTGAGTTCTGATTTCACATTATAGTACTGCCTGCTGAGCACACATTACTGATAATGGAGCCTCAGCCAATTGATATTTTATTGTACTTTATTCTCACAGCAACCAAGTGTGCTACTTCCATTAATTTACAGGCCAAGTACTTGAAGCTTAGCATTAATTAATAATCTTAGCAATTCAGCAAATGAAAAAGCTAGGGTTTATCCCATGACTCCCAAATGTGAACCTCAGGGTTAGGTTAGTTCTGGTAAGGAAACTCCATAGGGAGAATGGCTTGCCCAACAGCCACTACTGAATCTCCCAAAGCTTGAGGTCAAAGTGCTGGGAGACTGGTCCACAAGACTGCCAACTTCCTGGCGTATGGAGCTGCAGTTCTATCTTCATCGGGCTTTGGTCCCTCTTCCTTCCATTCTGATGCTCATCAATCTCCTCCCTCTGTGATCTCATCATCATCATCATCTCCCAGAACTCCACCCCCACCTGCTTCTGAATGGAAGAGTCAAGCTGTGGCATACAGACATTTAGTCTTTGACAAGCAGTGACCACTTTCTCTAGTTACCCATCCATCCAGTGTGCACTAGGCATAGACTAAGACTAAGAATTATGGATACAGTGATATGGGCCAAATAACAGGATGGACAGATAACTTCAGTCAATTGTGTACAGGGTCTAGGGACATATGAAGGCAGTCAGTGAAGTGCATGCCTGAGTTCAGACCCCCTACCCAGAGCCCGTGTTAAAAAGCTGGTCAAGGGCTGGAAAGATGGCTTAGTGGTTACGAGCACCGACTGGTCTTCCAGAGGTCCTGAGTTCAATTCCCAGCAACCACATGGTGGCTCATAATCATCTGTAATGGAATCTGATGCCCTCTTCTGGTATGTTTGAAGAGAGAAAAGGTGTATTCATATACATAAAATCAATAAATAAATCTTAAAAAAAAACAAAAACAAAAACAAGCCAGTCACACTAAATGACTGTAACATCATTAGAGACAAGCAGATCCCTAGAACTCACTGGTTCAGCGAACTTCAGGTTTACCAAGAGACCTGTCTCAAGAATTAGGAAGATGGAAGTGAGCAAAGAGACTGCTATCAACCTCTGGTATACACACACACACTGCATGCACCTGTGCATACATGCAAGCTAAGTGTGTGTTCACATACATACAAACACACACACACACACACACACACACACACACACACACACACACACATGTGTTTACAGAGAAAATAGGAAATGTATCATGTCAATTCTAGATCCAGAAGTTCCAGCAATCCTCTGAGACTTGGGAAAGAATCTCCTTGCCTCTGTCCAGCTTTTGATAGTGAATGTCAGGACTTGCAACACTGCAGTCTTTGCCTCTGTGCTTAGCACAGTCTACGCAGCAATTCTCTCTTCATCTGAAGATACTGGTCACACTGGATGCAAGATCCATGCTAATTACTGCGTTTTGACTTGATGAGCTCCATAAGACACTATTTCCAGATCCAGTAGTGGGAGTCAAGGTTTTGAAGTACATTGTAAGGAACAGCTATGTCATGCATTGGGAATCTATTAAGAGCACCAAGTTCTATTCAGTTATTCCTTTGAAGGGAGCAATTAGGTTTTCCAGGTTAAAGATCTATAGACATATGCTAAGTGATGTTTTCACTATATGAAAATCACTTTAATGGCTGCTTTAATTTTCCCAGTTATCTTCTCGCCAACAACATATTACCTGAAAGCGCTTTCTTAATTGATTCTTGGTCTCCTCCCTTTCCTTGCACACACCCTTGTGGACCTATTCATAAACCAATACAAGAAGCTGACATAGAGGGTCAAGAGAATGCCCAAATATACCCCTATCTTTGCTTGTTTCTTAATGCTACAGTAGTTGCAAAAGGTCATGAATATGTTAAGTAGCCTGTTTTTAATACTTCTGCAATGTTTTCACAAATCAAAATATCACGTCATACCCTGTAAATACATTCAACCTTTAGCTGTTACTTAGACCTTCATAAATCTAGAGGAGTTGAATTGAAATTAGTTATTTTCGAATATGCAATTAAATGATTACAAAGACACCCATTTTAAGCTACATCATGTTCATTACCTTTAGAACTGTTAGGGTATGGATAATGAGGGTACAGAGCTCACAAGGTTTATGGAGATTAATAAATACATTGATAAAGTTTGTCATAGTTTCTTCTTTAAAACAGTTCACATACCGACAGGTATTTTGGGATGTTATTTAACAGCCAAGACGATATTCTAGGTCCTGAAAGTGAAACCATGAAAAAAAGAGAAAAATAATTTCTGTCTGAAGTGTGGGTAGCTACAGGTGATTGTGGATAAGTTTTTAAAATTAAGCCAGTACAACTTGTGGATGGATTAGCAGCCAGATATGTTCAGTCGAGAGGAGTCAAGGACAACACTAAATACTACAGAGAGGAAATAAGTGAGGGCATGTGTTGACTCTGTGCAAAACATGTAGAAAACATTTTGTTCCAAAAAATATTACTTAGCAGAGCTTTATCTGGCACACTTGAAGCTGGGCAATAGGGGATATTGCCTTTGGGACCTGTGTTTGATGTTGAATGAAATAATCAAGGAAGTGGAAATGGTTATGCTCTCCATTAGAGGAAATGAAATAGAATGGAAGTAGCTTCCCATTTGTGCTACAGAATGGTGGGAAATAACAGCAGGAGCCCTTCCATAAAAACACTGAATGAGGAGGAGCAGATGCATACAAAGTATTTGAATTACTTCATCTTGTTTGTGGAGCTATCCGGAATGCCTATTTTATTTTCAGAGTGAAATAGCAAGGTCTTTTAGATAGTATGTTAATTTTAGTCAGTTCTGCCTGGAGGAATCATCACCATCTTGTTTAATCTGGGCCAAGACTAGCTAGGCACTTTGTTAAACTGTGGTGCGGTGGACTCTTGGCCAACCCTTCCAGGGGTAACTCACCAGGCATCTGCTGGTCAACCTCTCTTCCCTTTCCGCTCTTTCTCTTTGTTCCTATTGTTTTAGATGTTGTCCCACCCTGCAGATAACCATCATGAAACGAGAGCTCCCTATGCTAGCTGTGGATGGGAAACATCCCCGTGTGCTCCCTTAGTCTATATTCCTACCTAAGCCATATATAAGTCACCCAGAGTAGCTTGTCTGTTCCTGGGTCTGAGGGACCGTGTTCTGCACAGATGAATCAGGGATACACAGAATGAGACTAGAGTCATCCCTTTTCTTTGTACCTCCCAACACCTTGTGCAGAAAGCAGAACCGTGAATATACCAGTCCAGGATCTTGTGCCATGCTTAGCAACCCTTGACACTATTTATAGTATGTGTACCACCTAAAGAAGGTGGGCATCTGTAACATGAGCTTCCCCTTAGACATGTTCTAGTCTGGCTTTACTGACATCACTAAATATCCAATAATCATAAATATTAACCATAGGATATACATTCATTATCTCGAAGTGACAGGCCATAGCATTTTATAGCATAATAAAATATTTGATCAACTCTTGACCCCTGAATAACAAAGCCCTTAGTTGACCAAATCAAGAATGGTAAGTGACAACAGGATTAGACCTGGAAGTTGACAAGATATATATATATATCATGTAAATGTGTATATATATATCTATATATTCATATATGTATATATATCTCTATATCTATCTATCTATCTATCTATCTATCTATCTATCTATCTATCTATCTACTGGTCTTTACATTGTAAGTGACTAAATTCCTAATGCTGAAACTCTATTTTATAACAGTGTGACATTTATAATAGGGACTCTGGATTCAGATATGCAGTGTTACTTTTCTGTGGCTTTATTGTAATAAGATGCCACGACCAGAAGCAACTTAAGGAGGAAAGCTTATTTTAGTCCGTGGATGCGGATGGCAGGGAGGCGTGGGAGTAGGTGGCTAGAGTAGGAAGCTAAGAGCTCACACCTCAGGCACACACAGGAAATAGAGTGAACTGAAAGTGAGTTAATGTTACAAACTCTAAAATCCACACCCAGTGGTGTGTGCCCTCCAGGAACCCTTCACACCCTAAAATCTCCACTCGTCCCAAACACACCGCCATCAGGAAGCCAAGTATTTGAATACATGGGCCTGTGGGAGATATTCCTCATCCAAAGCACCACAAACTTTACTAATGAATTGATAGCATTTTAGAGTCATGCTTGAAGTAGATTTCTCTCCTTCTATTTGAAAACCACTATTAAAAAAAAAAACAAAACAAAACGGAGAGTGGCTCCTTCCTCAAGAAGTTGGTAATAGAATTACCATGTAAGGCAGCAATTCTGTTGCTGGTTTTATAACTAAAGAATTGAAAATCAAAGGGCCAAGAAGTATCATTATAGGTCGTTCATGGCAAGAATTTGCAACTGTGGCCAGAAGGTTGAAGCAACACAGTATTCACTGATGGAGGAATAGTTTACAGAATGTGGTAGATGTCACAGTGGGATCTTATTCAGTGGAAGAAAAGGGAGGGGATTCTACCATATACTACAGAGTAGAGGAACTTTGGAGACACTATGCTAAGTGAAATAAGCAATCACAAACATTTCATTACACTGCTTATATGAGGTACCAAGAGGAGTCAAAACCTCTGAAAAGGACCTGGAGGTGGATGTCACGGGCTGAGAGAAGGAAAGGAAACTGTAGTTGCTTAATGGGTTTAGAATTCCAGCTTTGCAGGATGAAGATGGAGTTGGAGACTGATAGAGCAAGCGCTCCTATGGAAATACCTAATGACTGAACTACACTTTTGAGGTGGTGAATATTAGGTTATGAATATTTTAGCATAGTTATAATTTTAATAATTAAACTAGTATAAAGACACAATCTGGATCCTCTGACCATGTATAGTCCCATCTTATGCACTCACTGATAAATGGATATTAGCCCAGAAACTTAGAACACCCAAGATACAATTTGCAAAACACAAGAAAATCAAGAAGGAAGACCAGCGCGTGGATACTTCATTCCTCCTTTGAATAGGAAACAAAATACCCATGAAAGGAGTTACAGAGACAAAGTTTAGAGCTAAGATGAAAGGATGGATCATACAGAAACTAACCCACCAGGGGGGATCCATCCCATAATCAGTCACTAAACTCAGACACTATTGCATAGGACAGCAAGTGTCTACTTAAGGGACCCTGATATAGCTGTCTCTTACAGAAGTGGATGTTCACAGTCATCTATATGATGAAACACAGGGCCCACAATGGAGAAGCTAGAGATAGAACCCCAGGAGCTGAAGGGGTCTGCAACCCGAGAAGAGGAACAATAATATGAACTAACCAGAACCCCCAGAATGAGTGTCACTAGCTCCACATGTAGCAGAAGATGGCCTAGTTGGCCATCATTGGGAGAAGAGGCCCCTTGGTATTGCAAACTTTATATACCCCAATAAAGGGAGCGCCAGGACCAAGAAGTGGGAGTGGGTGGGCATGGGAACAGAACTTTCGGGATAGCATTTGAAATGTAAATTAAGAAAATATCTAATAAAAAATATTGAGAAAAAAAAAAAAAAAAGAAATCACTCACTCAAATGTCACCATCCAACAGGAAGGGAGAAGTGTCACAAATACAAATTGCCACATCCAAAACAATGCTTCCTGATCAAAATATATTAGCAAGAGAACAAAACTGATTTTTAAAGATTTGCCCCAAAGGAGATGTTATTGAAAGGACTCCAGGTGTCTCAGCCTAAGAAGGAGATATGCTGACTGGGCAGGAAAGAGTTAACTCGGCACTCCTCAGGCTTGCTCTGCCTGCCCCAGCCCTGCTCAGGATTTAAAAAAAAATTCTTTTTTGCTAGAGAAAACAGCAGTCAAGCATTTTGTCTGAATTGCAAGGATTGTAATTTTTTTTCCATCTTTGCCTCTGAAATTTATCATCATCATGAAAGTTCTAAAATGAAGGATTTCCATTTAAATAAAGTATTTTTAATGTTTGATCTAAAAAAATAAAAATAAAAATAAAATTAAAATTAAAAAATTAAAAAAAATTCTGGGAGTTTTCCCCTTCTTGATGAGAGTCTGTGAGCTGAGACCTTGTACTTTTACATTTTTTCTGTGTCAGGGCCTCAGCCATGCAATCCTGCTGTGCTCAGGTCACTGCATAGAGACAGCATGGTTTGGGGAAACACCTTTTTTTTCTCTTGAAATTGAAGAGGGAAGGAAGGGTAGATTCTGAAGATTTAGACTCAGTCATAGCAGTACCCAGGCTCCCATGAAAGACCCCTAGACACTTGGGTGGCTTTTCCCGGCTGAAGATACTTAGATATGTTGTCACAGGTCATTAGTAAAATACTGAATTGTGTGCACATGCCCACAAGACTCCACTTGGTCCAGTGACTCACTTTGCAGGTCTGTGACTTCCCTCCACCTGCCTTTCCCCTGCACTGATCTAATTTGCACTTCCTTCTTGTTGACATAACATGTCACCTGTCACCATAGAACAGCTTTCCAGTGTTTTATTAGTCCCCTACTCATCCTGAGATTAGCTTTGAGGACTCTGTGCTGTGACTTACCCATCATGGAGAAAGGCACAGGGTAGAGTAGTGTTGCAGCCTCAGAAACAAGAGCCAGGTGATGAATCCTTACGTGGCTACCATGAGCTCATTTGGCCTCAGCCATCATCGCTACTAAAGCAGAGAATGTGGAAGTGCTCAGGATGGACTGTGGCACGGTGGTTGTTAGGGGACACTCTAGGGTCCAGGCTGACTTGTATCAATGCGAACATGGTAAATACACACAATGGTCTTGTTGCTACAGTTCAGTCTTTTCAAATCCAGAGGGAACACTGGGATTATTTAATGAAGTCATTGTTTCTAGTAGAGTAAACTGGTAGTCACACTCATCTGTCAATATTTTTTATAGTGATATTAAATAAGTCACATCTATAGGTTCTTGTACTCTGGAAATTAATGCTAACACCTTCCCCTTTCTCCCAAGCTTGATGCCTACCTAACAAGGTGGCTCCCATGACAACCGATCTGTGCTCTGGTCTCAGTTACTCAGCATTTGTAATCTTGGCCAGGGACTTGGTCTTGCTGACTCAGATTCCCTCTTTGTAAATGCAAAAGAAAAATGCAGAGTCCATACCAGTGTTCTGAGCATATCTGGTTGTCCAACAATATCTTCTATCTCCGCTATACTCTGTTCTTTTCCTTATCGAAAGTTCTAGGAGGTTTAAGTTGTGGATGTTAAGCACTGGGTATCATGTACACGCTGTCCATGGCTATCTTGTGATATTTTCTTTATGCACCAACATTTTTCATTTTACATATAACTTTAAAATGTGAGAGTTCTTTACATTTTTGTGCCATGCAAATGGCTGTTTCTGATATGGTTTTTCTTAAAATTCTTATACCTTTTCCCTCATAAAGGAATTTCTTTTCAGAAGATAACTTTGATATGATATAACAAATATGGCCATCCTATCATGAAAAACATTCCAAAGCAAAAGGTAGTTAAGAAATGTATATATACGGGTGCCTACAGACTAGAAGAAATTCAAGTTATTCACACATACACACACACACACACACACACACACACACAGTGCCATACACAAACTCACCGCACACTCCTACACTCCCACTAGCACATACACCCAACTTATACACTTGTATAAATAAAAACAAATCCTTTTAAAAGGAGGGAGACATTTGAGCTCCTTACTGTCTAAAGAAAAAGGCAGCGGTCCTTGTTACAAAGCGTCTCAGGCTACTGTGGCTAAGCAAGGCAGACAACCACGCCCTGGCTCCCCCTCTTCAGTGAGTGCCTGCTTCTCAGCCACAGAGATCTAGGCATGTTCTCTGAGTTTCTAGATATGTCGGAGGGCAGGAAATCCTGTTAGGGCCACATCATAGGACATGTATTTTATTGGAAGAAACTTCTAGAAGGAATGGCACAGAAGGAAAGCACCTCTTTTTGTTTGTTTGTTTGTTTGTTTTGTTTTGTTTTTTGAGACAAAGTTTCTCTGTATAGCCTTGGCTGTCCTGGAACTCACTCTGTAGACCAGGCTGGCCTCAAACTCAGAAATCCACTTGCCTCTGCCTCCCAAGTGCTGAGATTAAAGGCATGCGCCACCCCTGCCCGGCTGGAAGTACCTCATTTTTGGTGCAATGAAGAGGTCTACTTTTGAACACCTCAGACTAGGCAGAAAAATGTTCTGTTTCCACTAAATATGGATTGCTAAGACCAAGGGGACTCTGATGAGTAATGATTCTAAATATTCTACAAAAAGAAGACAGCTTAACCTAAGTAGGAACATGAAAAGTGCTTGACGCATTCTACTCAGTTCTTGAAAGGCAGTGGCAGCAAAACCACAGTCTCTACTTTCTGCTAAGTCAGGTTCCAATCAATTATCCTCATTGCTGTCTGCCTTTTGGCTTACAGCCCTAGGATCCAAGTCTGCCCAAAGAAGTCATATTGTTGCCATATCTGTACATGTAACTCCAGAGATGCTTCAGCTACAAGATTTCATATCTGAAGGTCTCCAGAAAAAATGAATGTGCTGTGGTCATTAAAGTTATTATGCGCTGTATATATATATATATATATATATATATATATATATATATATATATATATATATATTTCACCCAAGACTCATCTTCATTCACTGAGTTATCCAAGTAAGCAGCCAGAAACACACATAAAGTGTCTGTCATGTTCTTGATTGTACTTGAGGGAGCTCTCTCCTGGAAAGAAGGATTCAAGAGTCATATCTATACAGATAATTTTGTGAAGAACAAGGTGCCTAGTTGAGTATGACCACAGTTGGGAAGAAAGGAGAGAAGAGAGAGAAAGGAAGATGGAGAGAAAGCAAGGGAGGGAAATGAAAAGGAAAAGAAGAAGAGGAGGGAGGGTGAGAAAAGAAGGAAGAAGAGGGAAAGAAGAGGAGGGAGGAAGGTTGTCAATCAGGCTGGTCCTAGAGGTAAGGGGTGGGGTACTGGTCAAGGGCAGAATGGTGTCAGCAAGGACAGGCAGAGGCCAGTGGTCTGAAAATCTGCCCAGCAGCCACTGTTGAGTATTCTAAAGGCCAATTTTAGGTACACCATAAAGCACTGTGCTCCAAAGAAGCAGAGAGCTGTGTGTGTTTAGTGGCAGTGTGTGTGTTCATACATGTTATAACTATACATGATATCATCCATGCATGTTGTCAGCCATCTATGTTATTATCTATGCATGTTATCAGTCATGTATACTGTATCATCTACACATAATATCATCCATGCATGTCATCTAACATTCATGGATGTTAGCACTCATGAGTACTATTATACATGTTTGTAATCACCTATACATTACCACCTAGGCATGTTACCACCCATGTATATTGCCATGCATACATGTTGTCACCCATGTGTGCTGTCAGACTTGCATATTGTCACCTGATTATATTGCTATTGCCCAGGTATGCTATCAGCTTTGCATGTTGTCATCCAAGATCATATAATTCATATATATTATCATCCATGAAGTATCATAGCTTTGATGCCAAAGTTCTTGGGTTTTTTTAATTTTTAAAATTATTATTCTTTAATCTCTTTTTACAGTCCAGTCATTATCCCCTTCTCAGTCTGCCCTCTGACTGCTCCTCATCCCACGTCTCCTTCATCTCCAAGATGTCCCCACCTCCACCCACCACAGGGGTCTCAGCTTCTGTCCATTGATTAGGTATAAATATTTGCATCTGACTCTTTCAGCGGCTTGTCGGGCCTCTCGGAGGGCAGCCATGCTAGAGTTATGCCTGTAAGCACACCACAGCATCAGTAATAGTGCCGACCTTGTAGCCTCCGCTTGAGCTGGGTCCCAGTTTGGGCCTCTCACTGGACTTCCATTCCCTCCAGCTTGTCTCCATTGTTGTCCCTGCAGTTCTTTTAGACAGGAACAATTCTGGCTCACAGTTTTTGACTGTGGGATGGCAACCCCCTCCCTCACTTGATGTCCTGTCTTTCTATTGGAGATAGACTCCACAAATTCCATCTCCTCACTGTTGGTCATTTCATCTAAGGTCCCTCCCTCTGAGTTCTGAGCACCTCTCACATCCCAGGTCTCTGGTACATTCTAGAGGGTCCCCCCCACCTCCTACCTCCTGAGGTTGCCTGTTTCCATTCTTTCTGCTGGCCCTCAGGGCTTCAGTCCTGTCCCCCCCCCCCCAATACCTGATCATGTTTCCCTTTTCCCCTTCCTGTCCCCTCTTAAACCTAGGCCTCTCCCTCCCTCCCTCCCTCCCTCCCTCCCTCCCTCCCTCCCCATCACTGCTTTCTTCTCCCTCCCAAGTAGGATTGAGGCACCCTCACTTCAGCTTGTTAACCTTTTAGAGTTTTATGGATTGTATCCTGGGTATTTTGTACTTTTTTGACTAATATCCACTTATTAGTGAGTACATACCATGCACGTCCTTTTGGCTCTGAGTTACCTCACTCAGGACGATATTTTCTAGTTTCATCCATTTGCCTGCAAAACTCATGATGTCCTCGTTGTGGAAGTTCTTGTAATGTTTACTAGTAGCACTCAGGAGGCAGAGGGAATTTCCAGTTTTCCAAATGTATCCAGGTAAAACTTAATCTGTATTTTGTCACCAAAGTTATCATGTATTTTTAATTTTTTCTACAAGTTGGTACTTTGAATGGTGCCTGTATTCCATTTATAATGGTGATAAATGAGCAGTGCAGTAAGTTGCTTTATATCGTGTATCATGTTGGTTTTCATTATAACGGCTTTTTGTTCTAAATAATGTATTTTATGCTTAGGATGTAAAGTCAATATTAATTTTTGCTATGTTATTAAGAAGCAGCATGAATGGTGGGATCCTCCAAGGAGTGACTGGAAATGCAAAGGCTTTTATTTTTGAGTATGCACGTCACGGCAGGAGGATAAAATGTGTTCAGCTGTTCACTTCATAAAGAAAAAGAAATATATTTAGAATTAGAACTGTAACATTCAGCCTCCAAAATTCATGCAGTCAGTGAGAGAAATATAAATGCTTCCTATCGGCGGGCGGAGAAGAAAGTAGACCTCAGAAGTACACTGCATCTCAGTATCTCTAACTAGAACACAGTTTTAAAAGGAAATCAGTTGAAAGGAAAGCATTGTGCCTTTAACAAAGTTCACTAGGAATCAGAAAACCATGCAGCTTGAACTCTGACCAAGGGGCAGAGTTTTATTCTGGGGATTCATGGTGAGCATGTCCCTCATTCTCTATGGACCTCTCTATGGGTCATTACTGCTGATGTTCCCAAGGTCTTCGATGAACTACAGCCTACTTAGCATTTCAATAAACTCATTAATGTTCCTGATAACATTAAAGACACTCAGGTGTAAACTGGCCTTTCCTCTTTTTGCATAGAGGATTAGTAAGGGTTAGTGCACTGCTGGTCTTGTGGTTCCTGATTCAGGCTCCTCTGAGAGAAGGTGTGGTGGGGGTACTAGACTGTAAATTACAGCACAGCCCACCTACTGCAGGAGTATGGTGTGTGTTCCTGTAGGGAAATATTCTCAGACTCTGAAGCTCCTTGAGTCCCATAAGGTGCCTTCTTCATGGTGAAGTTGCTCCCTTCTGTCAGGAGAAAACCAGGTGTTTTATCAGCAGCTGCTTTAATCTCTGTTAGTTTGTACTTTCCTCTCTTATCTGACACCATCTCACCCTTTGTTACAAACGCCCTTTCTAGAAGGGAGCTGGTATACAAATCAGAGACTGAACACTCAATATACTAATTCTTTTATTTTTCTGTGGAAAATATATATTTGGTATACAAAATATTCTGATTATGGTTTCCCCTCTGCCAACTCGTTCCAGATTCTCCACACTTCCCTACCCACTCAAATCCTCAACTTTTCTTTCTTTCTCTTTCATTAGAATATAAACATAAACATAAATATGAACATAAACATAATAATAATAACAATAATAATAGAAGGGAAGAGAAAAGAAACAACCAAAATAAAATAAACAAATAAATCATAATAGGACAAAATAAACAGGAAGAAAATATCTACAGAAAAAGCGCAAGAAACACATTCAGACACTGAGACACACAAATTTGCACACAAGAAAGCACATGAAAATAAAATTGCAAGCAATAGTGGATAAGCACAAGATCTGTAACAGGGGTGGGGGTGGGGAGCCCAGATAAAGCTCAAAAGCTCCACAAACACCAGTAAGTTTGTTCTGTGTTGATCACCTCCAGTGAGACTTCACTGGAAAAAACTAATTTTTTCCCATGTGAGTGGTTATCAGTTGTAGGTAACTTCTGGGTTATGGATGGTAGTTTGTGTCTACTTCTCAGCTCTGGGACCTCATCCCTCCCAGAGCTATGCATACCCTTGTATACTAACAAAGACTCTGTGAGCACATGCATGCATCAGTCCTGTTGTGTCTCGAAGGCCTTGGTGTCTTCTATCCCCAGTGGCTCTTAAGATCTTTCTCCCTCCTCTGATGCAGAGTTCCCCGAGTCCTGAGGGGAGAGATATGACAGAAGCTCCCAATTTATGGATGAGTGTTCCAAGATCTCTTATGCTGTGCACACTGTCCAGTGGTAGGTCTCTGTATTTATCTCATCTACTGCAAGAAGACATTTCTCTGATGATGGTAGAGCAAGATTCCAATGTATGAGTATAGCAGAATGTCATTAGGATATTGCCACGGACCGGGCCTAGTCGGTCCTCCTCAATCTGTGGGAATCAGGGGTTCCGGCAGGTGGGCATCAAGTTGGCGGGAATTGGGGTGACAAAGAGACTCGACACAAGGGAGTGTGGATCTGAATGCAATTTGTCAAATTGAGCATCAGACTTTTTATACAGAAGAAAATAGGGATGTTAGGTGACACACTGGCAAGATA
This sequence comes from Mus minutoides, assembly GCA_902729485.2. Taxonomy (NCBI): domain Eukaryota; kingdom Metazoa; phylum Chordata; class Mammalia; order Rodentia; family Muridae; genus Mus; species Mus minutoides. The sequence continues at coordinate 4,838,025 of LR749501.1, forward strand.
CAATGAGCTTACTGGATTCTTAGACAAAACAGAGGAATGCAAACATGGAAGGACTGGTAGGAACCAACTGGAATAAGATTCAATGTTAACAACTGGGAACAAAAACCTAAGGTACACTTAATCTTAGAAGTCAGGGTCAAGGGTTTCGTGCCCTTGTCATAGTTCCTATTCTAGTCTATTGTATAGTCTACCTTCCCCTTAAGCCATTGTAAATACGTATGTATGGGTGTAACTCAGCTAGCTATAGTTCTAAGTATCTAGTCTAGTTCCTTCTTAGATCACAAACTTCCTTCTTCCTAGATAACGGTAAATTCCTGTGTAGGGCAGTGACTTAGCTATCCATGCCCAGGGTTGGATCAAGGACTGCCTAGAATCTAATTTAGCTATATGCTAAAATATTAATCCTTAGGAGCACTTATAATAAAGCAATATTAAGGGAAAACACACAGATCTGTTTAGCAACTAAAGCAAGGACATTGGAGCATTTGTTATATAGGATGCCACGGTTCCAGGAGACTAAGTTTCCATAACATTTCACTTTGGGACAGCGCCCAGGTTTTGGGGTCCTGTTGTGCTTGTCACTACTTTAGTGGATGTAGCAGGATATATTTTATTTCTATGTTCTTTTAACAGAACAGTAGTATTTTGCCTACTTGGGTCCATGGCCTATCTTGTTTCATGCTCTTGGATACCTGGTAACTGTCAGGCATAAGTTCCATCTCATAGAGTAAGCCTTAATTCTTGTCAGGTAGCAGTTGGCTACTTCCATAACAATTCTGCCACTACTGTACCAGTATGCCTGGCAGGCAGACCACCATTGTAGATCTAAGGGTTTATAACTGGGTTGGTGTTTATCTCTTTCTTCTGGTAGTTTGTAGATTACTTTCCAGTATGTAAGCTGCCTGTGGCCTATGCTAACTGGGTTTCTGAGTAGGAGGCCAGAGCTGTATGGGAGAGAATGGTCAAGATAAATAAAGAGGCCAAGACAAACATAGACTGATCAAGGCTCCTGAAGTTTACTCACAGTCTGAGCTTATAAAGAGGGTAGGCCCATCCCCCAACCCCCCCCAGTCCATTCTTGGCTCCCTGATCCAGCCTGAAGATACCGTGCAACATGCAGGATGTGTCTCTGGAATGTCTCCAGGGTGTCTCAGCAGGGAGCAGGATTTTGTCGAAGTATAGCAGCAGTTGACATAACAATAGAAGCCAACTAAGTCAGAAGGCTACACTGCAGGTGATCTCATATTCAGTGGCAGCATGGTCTGAATCAGCCTGCTTCAAGGCTGGGGGAGGTTACAATTCCTCCCTAAATAGATAATAAAAAAATAGCTGGATTGAGACATAAAATTTATTTATGCTCCATAGTCCTGCCTAGGAATTATGGTGGCTGGCGGCCGTGCCTGGCTTGGGGAACTCAGATTTTCCTGAACTATTCTTATCTGTCAAAAATATATGCGGCTTGTTTGTATCTATTTTGCACAAACAGGGCTCTGTGGTGTATTATTAACAAACCACAGCCTCTTAGAATGATATAGTTCTGAAATCTGGTTGTCTGTCATTGACTGACCGGCCCTCATAGCACACCTTGTTCCCAAATCAGAGCAAAGCCACAATATATACTCAATATGCTTCCTCATATCGATGAATTTCTGCCACCTGTGCTTGCTGGAGGTAAGGCTGCATGCTTGCTGAAAATAGGCTGTAGGGCGTTGGCTGACCTGCTTGAAAAACAAGGTCAAGACAGTTGAAAAAAACGACAGGATAAAGCTTCTTTGGGGATGTCCAGGTACTCTATTCAGTTGCAAATTAGCAACAATCAAGCTCAGAGTCTGACCTCCCCGTGTGGGGGAGGTGGCTTTGAGAATAACAGAAAGGCTGTATATTTTCTGGAAATGGAAGCTGTACTCCAAATTAACTCTTCTGGCTAAGAAAAGATTTTTAGCCATCATCAAGGTTTGAATCATACTTACTAGAAGATTCAGGATCTGTGTTCAGTTGACGAACCAATTTTTCAGGCAGCCATTGCGCTCTGTCTTCTTTTTGTGAAAAAACACAGACAGAACCTCTTCCCCAGATTAAAACAGGGTCTGGACCATTCCACGTATTAGTTAATGGGTCCTGCCATTTAACCATGGCATAAGAACTGGAAGTAACTGTATACTAGTGGCAATCCACTGCAGACTGACCTTTAACATCAGTTTGCAAAAAAAATTAAAACAAATAAGAAAAAAGCAAGATGTGCTTTTGGTGACCTTGGGTGTTATAACTGCCCCTGTTTTGTTTTTAAAAACCAGTTTTTCAGAGTGCGATGAGCATGTTCAACAATTAGAGTATTCATTTGCAGTAATTGATTAAGTATAAGTCCTCAAGAATTAACACCATTATGTGGAAACAAGTAGAAACTGAGGACACTAAGAACAAATTTTTACAATTTGACATGGACATTTTCTAAAAATATCAAAACATTATCTTAGGCCATTACTATTTTGATGATGTAAAGAACGAGATTATATGGCCAATTATTTTTGTATAAGGTCTGTAATCTGCCTGGGATATAAATCTAGCATGGCGTTGCCTTAAGAGGTCTTGTCCAGGCAATCTAGGACAAAATTTTAAATGTCTAAAGACAGTCTTCTTAAAAGAACAGCATTTTTTTCTTATGAGTTGTATATGCTTAAACAATTGCAAATTTAGAGAATTAATAGTATCTGAGGGTCGAACAATTTTAAGAAATTGTTAAGCTCTGAGCTACATATTGACTATTAATATACAAATTAAAGCTTGATTATTCAACATTTTAAAAACACCATCTACAGCACACAATTTAATTATCTGTGCTGAAACAGGATAAACACAGGAGAAACCCTGTCTCAAAAAAAAAAAAAAAAAAAAGGGAGGAAACTCAAAAGAATAAACATATGATCCAATTCATATATACTTTTCTCCCATAGAAGGGTCATTTTTAAATACAGTAGATGGAATGCACGCATGCATAAATTTATAGAAGGTACAAAAGCATGCATAAAAACAATTTTTAACTTATCTATAGGACAGTGGTTATCAATTGTATTTAAAATGATGGTAGGCAATAGGCCAAATATCAATATTCTGCAATAACCAATTTAATTGCTGTTTGGAACAAGGAACAGACACTTTGTCAGGTTTTTAAGACACAATTTTTTGTTACAATTTTTCTAAAATATATGAATTTATCTTACAATTCTTTTTTTTTTTTTTTTTTTTTTTGGTGTTTTTGAGACAAGGTTTCTCTGTGTAGCCCTGGCTGTCCTGGAACTCACTCTGTAGACCAGGCTGGCCTCAAACTCAGAAATCTGCCTGCCTCTGCCTCCCAAGTGCTGGGATTAAAGACGTGTGCCACCACGCCCAGCTGTTACAATTCTTAATTAGCACCACAGCAGCCATATTAGGATGTTAAAATTTTACTTTGAGGTAAAGAAAGATGATCTTACATTAATATTTTCTCTTGCCAAAGAATTGCTGTGGGCACATTTAATAACCATAACTAAAATAAGCAGCTAGTATTTAATTACCATTGATTACAATTGATAACAATTATAAAAGCTTTTATTCTCTGCAAAGCCTTTTGTTCTTTACCAATTAATTTGTGTCTCTCGAGATAATATCCAACAAAGGTCTAAGTCACTTTAAAACTTTAAGGTGAGGTCTTAGCCAATTAACATCTCCTGGAAGCTTTTGAACATAAAATTTTGAAGCAAATAAATTTTTCTTTCTTAAATTTTCTGTACCACAATTTTCCAATATAACTAAAACTCTAACTATTAAAAAGATGTTGCCTGTGAATCTTTTCTGGAGCAACAGCTACTCCCCAGAACTATAAAGCTCAATGTGTGAGAGCAAGGATTTGAAGTAAACTTCCCTTTAGAGGCATTAGCTAATAAAATACTTTCCACTTAGGAAACAATATACACTGAAAGATTCAAACTCTTAACTTCTTGTATTGAAGCAAAGACAATAGAAATTTTTCTTACATAATGTAAAGCTATATTAGCCATACCTAGAGGCAAAATTTTCCAGTGATCACCAGTTCACTAGAAGCAAACCCTTTACAATTGTCAGGATGCAAAAGAAGAAACAAACATTTCAATCTATAATAATTTTATATGAAGTAGGCAAGCCAGATTGTAATGCCATTATAAGTTCTAAAGCCTAATTGACCTTTTATAAATTTTGAATTTAGACTTTATTATGAACAACACCTGGGTATCTGAAACAAATGTTGTTTAGCTAAGAAGAAATCCCCCTGAAGGCAGGGAGGGGTGAGGTCCCAAGAACTTCCTTAGGCATGGTTTGCAAAACACAAGAAACACTGCACAAGCTTTCCTGAGGCTGCTCTGAACTTTGTATTAACTCAAATGCAAATATTTTTTAATCTGAGCATCTTGGCCCTCTTGCAATAAGGACAGATTCTAGGGGAACAATTCAACTGTCTGCCTATGTCTCTAATTTTGGACAGTCTCTCTTAACATGATTATACTTGAAACATTTTTTATAACTTTTAGTATTGCAAAAAAGTTGTTTGTACAGTAATCCTCTGCAAGGCAGCAACCATAGCCAATCTGTATGAGTCCAATTTTTGCACAAAGATGAATATATCTAGATAAGTCTGTTTTTTGCTTAGTATGGCTGTATCGCCACAGAGACCTGTATTAGCACTGTCCTAAGATGATTACTCCTGTAATTATCCTAATTATAATATAAAGGTGAATTAAAGATCTTAAATTTGCAATCAAACTGCAAGCTTCAGTCAATGGAACATTGGCAATTTTAATCATAATTTTTAAGTTTCTTTTGCAATGTTAGAATATTTCTACAACTTTGAGAAAGCAAAACCCAATCTTAAAACAATTTATCATCTTTAAAATCAATATTAGAAACATCGCTATCTCGTTATGAAGTTTGACTGTCAATTCATGAATGCATGACAGTATAAATTTTAATGCTTCACTAGATTGACATTGTTTTAAATCTTATCTCTATAAGACTACTTTCTAGGATGAGAATTGCATATTATCTCAATTTAGAAGTATCTTAGAGTTTTCTGGACTGGTTTTTGCCACGTGCTTGAAATGATTCCAACACTGAGTTACGAATTTAAAGCTAACTTTCTTGTTATCTATGTTACACCTTTTTATCATACCCAATAATTATAAGCCAATATTCTATGACCAAGGCATGCAAAGCATATTTACACTTTTAAGACCAGTCAGAAACCAAATTAAGTGGCTACAGGAATCTTATAAATTTAGACGAATCAAAGAATTTTACTTTTTCTAGCTATAATTTTAAGATAAAAAGCACTTTGTCTTTTGCTGAACCCCATTGCAGAGAATTTTCTAGGAAAAAAACCAACTCTCAGCTTTTTTGTCTTAGAAGTAAGAAGCTGCAGACTCCTTTTAAAAACAGTCTTTCAGCAGGACATTCCTTGCTGTACGTCACTCCTGGCTACAGTGCAGGACAAATTAAATCAGCCACCGCTGTGTAAACTGACCAAACCAAGAGATGGAAAGCCAGCAGATAACACTTGAACTATTTTTCTTTTTCAACATGAAACATAAAACAACAGTCATTCATACAATGAAACAAAGACAGACATGAATTGACACATGGACATATATTGGTGCACCAAATACAAACAACAGAGAGAATTTAGAGAACTTGATGTAACCAAATCTAAGAGTGTCTCCTGTAGGAGCCATAGAGAAGGCCGGATGTCTCCTGATTTCCCCCTGACCCTGGGAGAGTTCTGAAATCCATTTTCCTTTCTCTTGATCTCTCTCTTTCCCTATTTTTTTATTTTTATTTTTTATTATTTTTTAATTTTACTATTTTTATTTTATTTTATTTTATTATTTTAAGAGCTACTCCTCTTGCCTGATGCAGTTCTTGACAGTGGACAAATGCCTGTATTCGTTTTCACTCCCATTTTCCACTGTCAACCCTAGCAGATATAAGCGCGGGGCCAACACTGACTCAGTCTAGCCCGTATCCTTTTGCACCTACCGCAACAATTTAAAAAAAATAAAGTTTAAAGCCAGCGCTAGCATGAATACCTGTTGCTCACCATGCCGGATACGTCTTCTTCTTAACTTTTTCATGTAGAGCTCTACCAAGACAGTGTTCTCTCAGTTGAGCTACCCGTACTCAGGTCATTGTTCAGGCATGTAAGCCACCTTCGGCCTATGCTAACTAGGTTCCTGAGGGGGGCGGGGTGCTGGAGCTGTATGGGAGAGAACAGTCAAGAGAAATAAAGAAGACAAGACAAACATACTCTGATCAAGGCCCCTGAAGTTTCCTCAGAGTCTGAGCTTATAACGAGGGTAGGCCCATCCCCTGCCAGTCTATTCTTGGTGTCCTGATCCAGCCTGAAAACAGTGTGCAAAGTGCAGGATGTGTCTCTGGAATGTCTCCAGGTTGCCTCAGCAGGGAGCAGGATTTTGGTGAAGTGCATCGGCAGTTGACATAACAATAGAAGCCAACTAAGCCAGAAGGCTACACTGCAGGTGTTCTCATATTCAGTGGCAGCAAGGTCTGAATCAGCCTGCTTCAAGGCTGGGGGAGGTTACACCAGTAACCTGAACACTAGTGTTGAAAGCTCTAGGTAGGCACGAGCTCTACTCTTTGAGTTCTGTAATAGGATATAATGAAGATTTTAGATGTCCACCTTTATACTGGTCTAATTTTATTTTAGAAGCTTTCACCATGTAGCTGATAATTGCATAAAAAATAATCAAGGGGTCTGGAGTATAGCTTAGTAGTAATAAATATGTCTGGCGTAAAGATGACATTGGTTCAACTCAGAAAAAATAAGAAATGGATGGATGGATGGGTGTATGATGAGGTATAAAAATGTCCCCCCATTGAGTGGTATTTTGTCTTACAGCGGAAGCCTCCCATGGTGGTGGATGACCTTTTTGAAGATATGAAAGATGGCATCAAGCTGCTTGCTCTACTGGAGGTCCTGTCTGGGCAGAAACTGGTAAGGATCTCTTCTGACCATAACTCATACTCAATAGTGTCCATCTGGAATGACTAAATTGTGTACCTAAGGGGTACTAC
>LR749501.1:4845222-4881783 GCA_902729485.2 Mus minutoides
CCCTACCCCATTGTTATAAAAGCTCCTGATTTTCGAGCCACGAGGTCGACCCCCCTGTCCCCTGCGTGGGATACGGGTCGTCCCGGAGCTCCGATTAAAAATCCTCATGCTTTTTGCATCAAGACAGGTCTCGTGATTCGTGGGGTGCACGAACAACCCGTGTTTGAAATAGGGGTATTTCTGGTTGGATCTTACACAAACAGGAGAGAAACTTCCTCCTTAGTCATTATTAATAACCTGGAAACGTTGGCCTATCTCTTCCATTAAGAAATGAAGAGTACATTAACCTTCTTTTTTCCTGTGAAAAGAAGCACTATGACGAAATCACGTTATGTAAGAGGGATGAAGTTATCAGTACCCTGACATGGTGAACAATGCATCTCTAAGATTCTGGAACAATCACCAGGATTATAAATTACAAATCACCAACTATGTCACTAAGTATTTTTCATCCTTTGCTTTCTATTGGGTGATAAAACTCTGATCAAAACCACTTAGGGGAGGAAAGAATTGATTTCATCTTCAAACTCTCAGGTCCTAGTCCATCACTGAAGGGAAGTCAGGGCAGGAACTTAGGGCAGGAACCTGGAGGCAGGAACAGAAGCAGAAGGCATGAACGAATGTTGTTTATTGGCTTGCTTTCTACAGCTTGTTCAACCTGCTTTGTATTACAACGCAGGGTTGGCATCACCTACAGTGACCTGGGCACTTACATGTCAATCATTAATCAAGAAAATGTCCTACCGACCTGCCCACAGGCTGAATTGGTGGAGGCATTTTTTTCAGTTGAGGCTCCCTCTTCCAAATGTCTCCAGCTTAGTGTCAAATTGACAAAAATGAACTGTAACTGTGCCTGTTTCCTATTCAAAGGAACTGTTGGTTTCTCTCTGTGTATGTATATAGCTGTCTGCTGGATATTAGGTTTGAAAGCACTTTGGCACTTGCCATGTTCTTGCTGACATCCTCTATCAACAGAGCGCTCAGAGAGATATTGTTACATCCCATAGAACCAACAGAGTGTGAACAGCATCAGCAGAGAGCAATGAAATACATTTTCATTACATTATTGAAAGTAAAATATGTACTTCTTTAATATTAGAATATCTCTTTTCCATATCAGAGTAGAAGGGTAAGTAGCTCATAGATGTAAAGGATTTTAAATTAAATACTTGCTACAATTAGGAAACAGAGTTCAAGAGACACGTGAATTCTGGAGTTGACAGAGTTTCCCTTTCTTTTATTATGATCTTTTTGATAAAACTGTATTCTTGTGAGAGAAAATAAATGTCAGTAAATGTAACTTCTTGTAGGCAGGGGTGGCATAGAGAGGCCTTGGCACATTGATTGACTTGTAACTCATGTTCAAGTGATCCTCAGGCTCTGAGTCTAGGAGTATCTGAGATGACAACACTCTGTGAATGTGATCTATCTGGTAGATAAATGTGCTGGTTTAGTCCCAACCACCATAAGTTGACAACTGCTCACACAGGTAATGCAGAGACCATCAAAGTTCTCGGAATCTGCCACACTCAGATCATCCTGTGTAGCAGCAGAATCCGAGCTCTATATTTGAACTTTGAAGAATGGGCAGGAGCCATTACCTAGGCATTCAGCCCACTCCAATCTCTTCCAAATAGAAGGAGTCGAAATCTCTCCTGAAGCATTCTGTCCTTTGGTTAGACTTTGTAAAGTCGAGATGAAGGGCTCTGCTTTTGTGGGGACTCCAGAGTTCATTCTAGAGAACTGAAAATGGTGCAACCAACACAACAAGCCAATTTGAGATGCTGACAGCGTCACAGAGACCTAACTTTAGGTTCTGTTTCCTCCAGGTTGTTGCATCTAGAACAAGCAGTGTTGTGTTCCTTCCAGATACCCAAGGGCTTGGATTCCCTCTAATTATCTCTTATATCTTTGTAACCATTGCCACAGAGATTATTGAGTTTTTATTTATTTTCTCCTGAACATAGTAAGTGGTAAGACTTCATTGGAAAATACAAGCTGGTGAGAATTCTGTGCAAATCATTCTGGTTGTACAGATCAGCAGCAAATACTTAGGGACAGGTTTTTACCACCTCAGCTCACCTTTAGTTTCTGCTTTTGGTGATGAGAGGTATCTCCATGCATACTGTAACAGCAGTGCTCTGCATTGCTGCCTCAGGCTTGAGCAGAGCTGAACAGTTGATCTGTCAGTCTTAAATGTGGGAGAATTCTGGTCACAAGCAATCAAACAAACAAAAACACCACCAAAAATCAGGAATTTTATGTAGTGAATACAGGAGTCTGGGAATTGGTGCTCGTTTATGAAGCTTTAGAAAGTACATTTCTGAGACATATATGGGGGAGAGAGCAGTGTCTCAGAAGCATGCCAGTAAAGTCTCTGTAGGACCTAGCTCTAGTTGCCCTCAGCAGAAAGTTCCAGTAGCACACCTTTGGTTAGCTTTCTTCCTCCTTTGCAATCTTACTCCCAATACATTCTTCCTCCTTAGCTACCTGGGAATGCCACCTCAAACAGCCATATACAACCAAATGCTGTGCTGTGAGATGAGCCCAACAGATCACATGTGAACAGCCGTGTAGCCATATAAATCAGCTAAATAAACCAGACAAGTGCTAGCATAAGAGAATATCACATTGAAACCATAATCCCCTGATTTCTGGATCCAAATCCTCCTAAATTTACCTGCAGATTGAAGGAGCCTTCACATACGTGTTGCAAGAGTACACCTGTCTTTCTAGATGAAAGACATCTCTGCCATTGTATTTGACCAATTGTCTATGAGATTTTTTTTCATGGGCAGTTAAATTCTGGGTTAAATTATTCTGAAAAAAAAAAGTAGTATGCTTTTGTTAAAACATTCCTCTGTGCAAATGCCCTACTCGTTCATGTATAGTTAGAATTACAAGATCACAAAGGTTGCAGACATTTTCATAGCTTCAGTTGGCAGAGAGGGAAAATAGGATTTAAGGAGAATCTCTGATCTGACCTTTTCATTATGTATTGATATTAAGCCCTTTAAGATTCTCATGCACCTAAACTGAAGTTACACGGAGGTTATAAATATGTGGTTTCCATTTTGCACATGCCTGTGTGCTGCAGTCCAGCATCCTCATCCCATGGAGGTGGAGAGCATGGTGCAAAGGAATAAAGGCCCTGGGTATTCTTGCAGAGCCTTTTCAAAGCAAGACTGTTAATAAAGCATTACCTTAGGATCAGCACAGCAGGGAATTCTGTAATTATCCCAGAGTGGAGATAGCTCTGTGGAGAGCACTGCGCTGAGCCTCTCAGTAGCCAAGCCCAGGCTTCTGGCTCTAATATACATTCAGGAAATGTGGCCAAATGGTTTAGCTTTCTCCCTATGGCTAGCATCCCAGGATGAGGTCTCTATAGTCTAGTCCGATTTAATAACCTGTGGTTGCTCCCTTGGCTTTGATTTTATTTAAGGAAATTATAAACATCTTAATGTATTCTTCTTAGACTCCCTGTTTGGTTGAGTAGCAATTGTGTGACATTTACAGAATGTGAGCATTTGCCACGTTGAGGATGGGGATGGTCACCAATGGGGACACCACAGGCACATAACAATGACTGGAGAAGGATCTTTTAATCTGTTTCGTTGATCCAGAAGCAAGCTTTTTGGATGACTCTTTAGCACTTTGCATTCAGGGAGCCTAATAATCTACTCTGATATGAACATGAAGAGTAGATACGAGGGCTTGAGCACCAACAGCCCTTCATGTTCACTAAAGATGCCTCAGTTCTGATGTGTGTATTGCCTGCTGGCAAGCTAACATTTCTCAGATCTGCACTCTGAATACAACACGACCTTATGTCTCCGGAGAAACACAGGTGAATGAAATATGGCTGATGCTCCCAAAGAGGTTACAACCAGTGCTGAGAAGAGCTACTCACTTGTGTTGGATATTGTATGAAAATCAGATACAAATATGAGCCAGGATAACACAAAAGATGCTTATCTCTTCTTCACTGATCCAGCGTACACGTGAAGAAGAAAGGCAGTAAGAAGGCATTTGTTGACTAGACATCAGATTCTACAAGGATACCCTATTTGTAGATGTACTTAGAATGGTTGGTATGGGGTATTCATAGTGATAAATTTAGGAAAGCCGAGAATAGATAGAGCATAGTGGAATTTTACAATATAATTTAGGTGTCCATGTCAGATATGGGAGAAAGCAGGGATTATTCAATAAATAGAATGGAGAAACACTTAAATTTTAAAAAAAATCATAAAAATTATTCTCTAGAGCTTAAACATATGTGCATGCAATTCATATCTGTGTGCTTTTGGAATCAAATGGTACAAGGTCTTGCCATACTTAGAGAAGATAGGTGAATATCTTTTAGATAACAGAGTTTAAAAGATAATACATGATAAAAAGTTCTGGGTGTGATTGTTTTCATTTAATGTGACTAAAATTAAATTAAGAACAAAGAAAAATAAAGCGATATGAGAAGTTGCCCACTTGCCTAGGGCAGTCACAGTTTACAGCATGAGAGACTTAAAACATAATTATAGCAAGAATATATAAAGTACATTTACTAATCAATAAGATAGCAATGACCCAAAGGAAAACATGGACAGGAGATGTGGAAAGAATTTGACAAAAGAAATCCACAGGTCAGAGGAAGACATGTTTATACCAGTGCTGATCAGGGATATTTGGATGAGCACTTGACTGTATACAGTACATAAGAAGAATTGAAAATTTGGAAAAACCATTGTCAAATCAAATGCTAAAGGGGTTTTTTACCAATTATCTTTGCAATGCTTGCAAAAGAGAACATAGCATAGCCCACTGGGAAAGTATGTCATTAAACATTGAAAGTCGTGTGTTGCCCCTGACTCAGAAATTCTAGGGGAAGTAAGCCCAAGGGAAACTGTACTTTTACAAAAGTTGAGAAGAAATGTCTTGGAAAGAATCCAGCTTCTATCAGGAGAGGGTAGACACATCTCTGCATACCTGGCTGACTGTGAATGAGGAAACAGGGAAGTGTAGGGAAGACTCAAGGGGTGAGTACAGAGACACCCTTCAACCAAAGACAACAGCTCAACAACATTTACTGTGTTTCTTTTTCTTGAGATATGGCGTCAGTCTTTAACCCAGGCTGGCCTTGAGTTCATGGTAAGCTTCCTGTATCAGCCAACTGTGAACTAGGATGACAGATGTGAGCTGTTGTTCCTGCCTTAAAAGAAGTACTTTTAGGACTGCATTGAAATGGATTGAATCTATCTAGAAAGGCAAGTGTTGGGCTTGATTTAAAATCTTTGCCAATTGTGTAAGAAGACAGGAAGTAAGAATGTATCTGGGTGGGATGAAAGAACCTAATGCTGGTACTTAGGAGTCTTGACTATCTGAAGGGAAGGATTCACAATGCTTTGGCCATGGTAAAGCATAGCTAATTATATAAGCTAAACCTGTGCTCTATGCATGGAGCGGTAATGAGACAGTCATACATTGATATAAATAAGTTCCTAGGAAAGGGCAATAACAACCATATAAAATATCTCCTATTAAATATATTTTTTAAAATTATAATCTAAAATTATCACCCAGTGGAAACATAAAGCTTGATTTTGAAATTTCTGGTATGTTATTTAGATCCCTAGGTTCACATGGAAGAGGGCCACTCTACAGGATGAGAACCTTGAGAAAAATGACTTCATCTCATTAATGCTGGTTGTCTCAGTAAACAAAACCATCTACTTCATTGAAATTCCTTTGGGTGTTTATGCTAAGTGAGATAGACAATGAAAAGAATGAATTTTATCATGTAAATAGAGCATTGAACAGACACATACAAGAAAAGAAAGAAAGAAAGAAAGAAAGAAAGAAAGAAAGAAAGAAAGAAAGAAAGAAAGAAAGAAAGAAAGAAAGGAGGGAGAGAGGGAGGGAGGAAAGAAGGAAGGAAGGAAAGTAGAAAGAAAGAGAGAGAGAAAGAAAGAAAGAAAGGAGGAAAAGAAGGAGGGAAGAAAACAAGAACAAAAGAAAGAAAAGGAAGAAAAAAGAAAAGAAGAAACGAGAAGAAAAAAGCATTCTTGGAAATCTCAGTTTTACTCTTGGTTCATTTGTTCCAAATTTTTGGTCATTCAAATTAAGAAAGGACACTAGTAATGGTCAATATCCTTGCATGTCCTCATAGCTAAAGAGAAGGGTATGACTGACCAAAAATATTTTTTTTAGAAATTTGTCTTGCCATGAAAGAGTGACTGTGTCTATAGACAGCATGAGAATTTGTTGAACTTTAACTCTTGGAAATCAGCTGGGAAAACACACTGCAGGAAGATAATCTGCTGATCTTGAACTTCTATTGAGAACCGTATGTCTCACAAGTACCGCTGGGATAACACGCTTTTACACACTTGCTTACCTCCCTGAGGTGGAGACATGGTGGTTGCTCTTCAAGACTCTTCAATATATATGTTAACACACCTGGATGGAATTTGAAGCCTTTTAATGGTCGTACTTGTCCTCACTGCTATGGGTTTCTTTCCCCAGCCTTGTGAACAAGGACACCGGATGAAGCGTATTCATGCTGTGGCTAACATTGGCACTGCACTCAAATTCCTTGAAGGAAGGAAGGTAAGAAATGAAATGAAATGAAATGAAATGAAATGAAATGAAATGAAGGGAAACACTGGAGAGAAAGCTTGGGTCTACTGACTTTCTTACTGTTGTCTGTGGGGCCATAACTGCACGCTGTCTGTACTACATGAGGCAGTCGAGTAAAATAATTTAGATTTACAGAAATGTTGCAAAAAGGAGGCCACAGTTCACTTTACTCAACTCCCTCTAGGTTAAGAACATATGAAATGAGCCTGGTAGTGGTGGCACATGCCTTTAATCTCAGCAATCAGGAGGCAGTCAGTTCTCTGAGTTCAAGGCCAGCCTTGTCTACAGAGTTCTAGAAGCTAGGGCTACACAGAGAAACACTGTCTCAAAAACACAATAACAAACAAACAAACATAAAGAACATATGTAATGATGGAACTATTATCAAAATAAGAAAATTTAAACTAATGCAACATCGTTAATGAAAGTATAGACCATGGTCTGTGTACCATTGTCCTAGGATTCAATCCAACACCACACCATTCATCTCATTGTCTCTTACTCTACAGCAACTCTCCATGCTCTCTAGTGTTTCATGACTTTTGACACTTTTAATTCTGCTAGTTAGTCATTTTGGGGAACTCTCAGTTTGGGTTTATGCATTGTGTTCTGACTAGATTGCAGCTCCACATTGTTGGCAAGAATTCCAGGAAAGCAATATTAAATTCTTCCCAGTACATTTTGTGGATGGATCTAGGCTTCTGTTTTAATTCTCATGGTGTAAACATCCATCACTTGATAAGTTAGCATCCTAGTCTGTTTTCTGTGGCTATCACAAAATATTTAGTACTGGATGACATATAAAGAAGACTAGAATATCACTTTCTCATGGTTCTAGAAGCTGGTGCATCCAAGAGCCTGATGAGCGTCCACCTTCTGACTGTATCACAATATATTGTTGAACATTGCATAGTGAGACAGAGTACCCATGTGTCAGTCCAGGTTTATTCTTCCTGCCCTGGAAAGCCCCATGCTAGCACCCTAATCTGACCCTAGTAACCTGTCTGAGACAGATTCAAAAAATACTATTGACATGAATTTAAAGATTATATTTTCACATGAAAAGCCAGTAACACATTGAAATCACAGTAGGTTGTGCCTAATGTTTTCATATGAGGCAGGTTGCATCTGAAAGGTTTCATATGAGGTTGGTTGAATCTGAATATTTTTATATGATAATGTTGTTACTTTCCCACTTAGAGTTGAGAAATAACTTTAAGGAGATAATTGAGACCATGCTATTATTTAATTCTCAAATTTTAACTCCTTCAAATAGTTATGGTCTACTTGCTCACTGATGACTTTATGTTCTACACACACACACACACACACACACACACACACACTGAAAGTATTCTAAAAAGAAATGGACTACTTATTAACTACTTATTTCTTTTTGTATTAACTCTATATAATTGATTTATTTTCTGGTCATAGTTGATTATGCTTTTGTGCTGTGTTACTGTATTACTTTAGCTTTGGCTGCTGAGAGTCCTTCAGCCGCTGTCTGCATCCTATAGGCCTGACTTCATTTCTTTTGTATCATACGGTCATATGTGTTTTAGATTATCTCATATTTTCCCTTCCATGGGTCTGAAATTGACCTCTTCCCCAAGGAGGTTTTCTTGGTTTTGTTTGTGAATGGTATCTATGAGCAAGATCTGTGTGCTGGATACGTGTGTGGCAGCTGCTGGGGTGCCATTGCAGTTAGGCTCTTTTAGAAAACAGACCTAGAAAATAGGTGACTTTTCTAATACTTATGTGCACACCTATGCACGTCTTCCTCCCTTTTCCCTACCTCTCTCCATTATCCAACACACACACACACACACACACACACACACACACGGGGAGAGAGAGAGAGAGAGAGAGAGAGAGAGAGAGAGAGAGAGAGAGAGAGAGAGAGAGAGAGTTTTCCTACAAGTGTGTGTCTATGTGTCTTTGTGTGTGTCTCTTTGTCTGTGTGTGGATAAAATACTAATTCGCATGGATACTTCTGATTCCAAGCCAGCACCAAACTGTTTCCTCTGGCCTTTGATGCCCATTTGTTTCAGCTGTATCTGATAGTGAGTAACCTAGATTACTCATGATTTCATGAGCAACACATTCTCTTCTTTCAAATCTAATCTAAATGCAAACTAGTTTCAGAATTGCTAATGCATGCACCAGTGGGAACTCTATTGAGCAACTAGAGAGAGGTGTCTCTGCACACATCTTCCTGTGTTTAACTTTACAGTTGGTATCTATTAAAAAAATACTTTCCTTGTGGCCTAGGTTAGTTTGTCCTTACCTATCTGCTGAAATATATTTAAATTTCTCTATGTAAAAGACTCAAGCTCATTTGTTATTGTTTATATTCCATTACACACACACACACACACACACACACACACACACACACACAGAGCCTTTAGTTTCTTGCTTATTGGGAGAAGTTAGCCATCATTATTGCTCTTAGAGTAAAAGCTTAGCAGTACCGTATGCTCTCACTGTGCCTTCCTCCACGCTTCCATGTCCACTTCCCATACTGCCAACCTTCAGGTAAGCAGCCTCTAGTTTCTGACTCCCTTTCTGAATCTCTTTCCATGAGCAAGATGTGTTCTCGTGCACACCCTTTTTTTCTTGCATGAAGTTAGTATACTGTAGATGATATTTTGCTTTTCTATTTAGAGGTGTATTTAAGAAATCATCTTAAATCAATTTCTATAGATTTCCTTGTTCATTTCTTGCAATTACATAGTATTTTTCTGCCTAGGCAAGGCATAGTTTATAAACCATTCTTAGTTCTGATTAACTTTCAATTAGATATAATGATGTGGTTTATAACAGTAAGTAAAAATGCCTGCACAGCAATAAAGATAGATATAGATATAGATATAGATATAGGTATAGATGGTATAGATATCCAGGTAGTTCCCTAGATGTGGCTACAAGGTCAGAAGGTATGTATGTATGCATTAGATATGGAAACATTTCCTTCCTTCTGAGGCTGTAGCTCTCAGATTTAGCCTTATCTACTTTGTGGGAGCAAAAAATGTTGGCATGGAGCAATATCTAGCCAGCTTTATATATGCATATAAACAGACTTCCAGAAGTCAGGATGTTTGAATTACTCTCTCCCCAGTCTATATTCTCTGAATAAATTCAATACTCCACAAATGTGTAATTAAATATTTTCTTGAACTTGCAAACTTGAAGCAAAATTAGCTTGTATTCTTTAAACGGTTTACATTTTGGTGAGTTGATACCATGTAAAGCCACAGGCAGAGGGATATGCACACAGACAACTACAGCTTCTTTTGTGCAGTGTTGTTGACACTGTATCCAGAACTCTCATCTCTGTCAGTGTGATTCTGTTCTCAATCACCGTCAGTGAGTTTTCCTCAGTAAGTAGAATGGACATATTAGAAGCTTTTAGGCTATTCCATGCCCCATTTACCTGTCTGGCAGCAGTACTGTATTTCATTCTGAGGAATAGTGAGTTATCAGTATAAGAACAAAGTTCTTCTTCTTAATAATGTCTGAGTAAAAATCTTAATGACACATTATAACAGGTATCATTTATAAAGAGAAGGCTTCCTTTGCCAGTGTCTTATTCATAGACCAACCGTATATCACTTTTAAAAGTGTAGGAATCATGTATTAAATATCGAATTGATGAAGCATAGAAAATAATGCAATTCAGTTTCTGTCAAACTTTTAATGAAGGAAACTATTTATAAACTTCTGAACTTTGTTAATGATACATTCTTTGAAAACCTGGCTTAGAGTTACAGAGCAAGGAGTCTGAGATGCTGTGGATGGCCTTTTCCTGTCTTTGCTAGGGATTGTGGGAAGAGTATTGAGCAACACTCTTTGCATGCTGGGTGACTGACAGAGCAACTCACTCTCTAAGCTTATAGCACTCCTTAGAAAATAATTTTTAATAATTGGGAAAGCATCAGGAATGAGTATGGGCAAACAACTCTACTCTCAAAGCTCTGTATTTTCACCCCAGGGAGATAATGATCTCTGTCCTGCAGCTGCTGGACTTTCCTGTTTCTCCTTAAATCCCACTCCCTGACAACTGGGCTAACTGGTCTACCCTTTGTCCCCACTGACAACTGAATGCTGTTGTAGTTTGTTTCCATGCGTACATTATCTTCTCTTTTTGTTTTTCATGTCAGTCCATGTACAGAGGATCACCGGTTAGTACACATTTTAGAGATTTCAACTGCTGTCTTTTATAGGTAAAAGAGAACCTAAACTTCTATGCTATTTGGTAAAAAGCATCAAAGTAAATTTATCTTTTAATGCTACCTACCACGATTTCTTTTTCTTTAGTCAACTTCTAAATATATGAAGAATAAGTGGTTCTTTTTGTTTGTTTTCCTTTTTTTGTTGTTGTTGTTGGCAATTCCTTGCATGGTGCTACACTGTTGTGTTTTCTAACTTTAATCGAAATAAAAATTTGAAGTCTATCTTATATTTGTTTTCAGTTTGTAAGTTTAACAAATGCCCTTGAAATTTTCCTGGACCCATGTGCCTGTTTGTCTCTATGGCTTTCCTTTTTTCCTATGTGCCAGTACATAGGCATGACCAAATGCTATTGTTATCTAACAACATCTTAATTATTGCACCATTAAATGAGTCACAATATTCTGGTAAATTATGAGCACAGCTTTTCTTTTTGAACAGATTAAATTAGTCAACATTAATGCTACTGATATTGCTGATGGCCGACCATCAATCGTTCTTGGGCTGATGTGGACCATTATCTTGTATTTCCAGGTATTTTATAACATTTGGTATTTTGCCTGATTCAACATTAAAGAGGGAAAGGGTGGCAGATGTTCAGAATGTTCTCTTTTCCACACCCTTTGGTTAAATCTTGACTGAGCAGACATTCATATTTTAAGAGAAAATTTTCTGTTTCCTCCACTCAAGTGTGTCATGTGTGAACCCTCTACCTTTATAAAAGAAAGCAAAGGCAGCCAAAAGTAGTCATGCCATAGTGGAGATATGAGAAGCATATAAAGATCTTAGGAAAATATTTTATTTTTACCTGGGCAGGGAGCATTCCAAGTCCTATTAAACATGGTTGGGGGAAATTAACCTACCTTTGTCTTTAGACTAAGTAATCACTAGATTTTACATTATTAATTACACCAATCTCTTTTTCATTGGTATGATAAAACAATCAAGGCTCTATTTATAAAGAACAGAACAGCATATGGCAGCTTTGGGAAGGGCTCCTTGCTTCATCACACCATGGCAGGGGCATGAACGGGAAAGAAAAGTGACATGATGAAAGAAGCCATAGAGGCAAGAGAGGAAAAAGGCTTGCACTCCTGAGAACTAACCCTAAGACTCACCAGCTCCTTCCCAATGTGGCTCCCCCAGTGGTTCCTTCAAGGATCTACTTTTGAATACATCGGTACCCCTCAATATCGCCACACAAGGGACACATCTCCTAACCTTAAGGAAACAGCTCAAACTATACCATCAATGTATCCACTCAGCTAGTTAATACATATAGAAATAAACATTGAATAAATATAGGAAAATAAGTATCTTACACAGAGATGTGTGTAAGATATACTCAGCACGGCAATAGGAGGGATAAGAAAGACTAGAAGGGTTGAAAAGATGGCTCAATGGTTAAGAGCACTGGCTGCTTCTCTAGAAGACCAGGTTTCAGTTCCCAGCACCCACATGGCTGTTCACAACCTTCTATAACTCCAATTTCAGGAGATCTGATGGCCTGCCTCCTCTGGCCTCCACAGGCACACATGGTGCATATATATATATATATATATATATATATATATATATATATATATAGAGAGAGAGAGAGAGAGAGAGAGAGAGAGAGACAAAGCACTCATACACCCCAAATAAATAAGTAAATAAGTAAAATAAATAAATAAGTCTTTAAAAAGTAATTTTTTTAAAAGGCCAAGATATCAACCATAGCCTATAAGAACTAATATTTTTTCAGTGGTATATAGGATGTTAAGATTAATCATTCTCCATTAGCATGTAAGCTCCGAGAAAAGATGAGCAAGGGTCACTTGAACTGTTTTCTGCTTGCTCTCAAACACAGATAGAAGAGCTGACCAGCAACCTACCACAGCTGCAGTCTCTGTCCAGCAGTGCTTCCTCTGTGGACAGCATGGTCAGCACCGAGACTGCCAGCCCACCCAGCAAACGAAAGGTGGCTACCAAGATCCAGGGAAATGCCAAGAAAACTCTGTTAAAGTGGGTTCAGCAGACAGCAGGCAAGTAAGTGTCAATGGTTTGTGTAACCTGAAACCCAGTAATAGTCTCTATGCCAATTTAATGTTCTCATCACTTCCCGTGGTTGTGAAATTGGAAGTGACATTTGTATGAACATCCTTGCTTCAAGCATTGCTTCACTCTCCTCTAATTAAACTAGAAACACACATGTAAATGCCCAGATGGCTAAACCAGTAAAATCACTTGCTTGGAAGCCTGATGACATGAGTTAGATCCCAGGAGAATAGAAAGGAGAAAAATGCTCCAAATTGTCTTTGGACCTCCACATGCATACCAGGGTGTACTCCTAGGGTAGTAAAAACTGAATACAAGCGTAAAATCACACTCATACTTCAGGAAAACACTGTAATAAAATTCATTCTTCACTTATGTGGTTAAGCCTGATTCATAAAATGGATTTATCATCCACCTTTGATTCATAGCTTGGAGGCTAATTCTAATTAGGCCATTGTTCTGAATTTCTACTCTCATTTAAAATATTTCAAAAAGTTCATATGTGCTTACCCCTTCATTAAATCATTGTGTTCTAGTTAATGGCAATGTAAGTTAGTTAGTGTTAGATTCTGGGGGAAAACTTAGCATTTCCTGAAACTTCCTAGCCACCTTCCTCCCCGACCCTCGGCCTCTGCCCCCATTTTGCTGCTTTGGTGTTTATATGGAACACTGAATTTTCTATCGACTCTAGCATTATTTTATGCAACCTAAATTTACATAGGTCTACATTTTTATTAGCATGGATATAAATAATCTCAGCATCTTCTTTTAACAGATTTCATGGGGTTTGATGGTCAGGACTGTTTATGGTTTGCTGATACTGTGGATAAGTTTTTTTCACCTAAAAGTGATATTTTTATTTCTTCTTCCTCAATGACACAGAAAATGAATTTGTTTTCTCCCAGGTTTGCTTGTGTAAAGGCCAATCTGAACCCAATTATCTACTTCTGGAACATAGTTATAAACTAGGCCTTATTCTGAAATATTGAGGCACTAAATATAGGGAGCTCATTTTTTTTAAATGTTCAAAGAGCAAAATTCAGCAGGAAGAAACTGAGCAGAGAGGATGTAATTAATATTAGTAATGTATGTGGGTTTGATTATCTTTTAAAGTGTGTTCGTAGTTTTCTAATTTGGGAGGCTATGACTCAAGATGTCATAGAAATGTTTCCAAAAGCAAAGTTTTGCTTCTCTTTATAGTTTATGGTAGAAGTTAAATTTGAAAGCCCTCCTGCATGGCTTATGTACTACTTTATTGGAACCATATTGGGCACCCCTGCATCTACTGCAGTCTTACTGGATAGAGATCAGACACAGC
This sequence comes from Mus minutoides, assembly GCA_902729485.2. Taxonomy (NCBI): domain Eukaryota; kingdom Metazoa; phylum Chordata; class Mammalia; order Rodentia; family Muridae; genus Mus; species Mus minutoides. The sequence continues at coordinate 4,859,447 of LR749501.1, forward strand.
CTGGGTAGGCTGGTGGTCTCCTGCTTGTATTCATCACGATCTGCTTGTATGACGGAGGCTGTCATGAATATGGGTATTGTGGCACATCAAGATTATGCCTGCAACTTGCCTACTGGTATCAATGAAAAAAATTTTTTTCTTGTCTTGTCTTTAAATATACATATGTATATGTATGCATCAGGGTCCACTTACTCTAAGATAGTAAATATTTAAGGAAACAATATATGTTTCATTTGAATAATATAAGTCCAAGAAAGTCAGAAAAAGTTAATTATATGGTAACTATTCATTAGCTTGCTTACATATTCTGTCATTACAAATGCATTCTGTTAAAGACTAATTTGTAGTCACCTAATGAGACAAACACTTCACATGTAGAAATATGAACAAAGGCAGAGGGTAAGGAGCAAGATGGAGAGGTAATATTCAAATCAACAGAAAACAGGGATGGAGTGTAGTGGGTATCAGATGTCTGCTGGGAAAAAAACCATATATATACTGGGAAGGTAGAAACTAATTAGTTAAGAGACTATTCAAATCTGCTTGATATTTACAAAAGTCTTAGCAGATAGTTCTACCATATTTATTTTATAGTAGACAGTTGCTCAAGGTGCTACTTTTAGCACTTACATTTTTAAAAAATTATTTATTTATTTATTATATATGAGTACACTGTTGCTACCTTCAGACACACCAGAAAAGGGCATCAGATCCCATTATAGATGGTTGTGAGCTATCATGTAGTTGCTGGGAATTGACCTCAGGTTTTCTGGAAGAGCAGTAAGTGCTCTTAACCTCTGAGTCATCTCTCCAACCCCTAGCACTTACATTTTTACAGTGTATACTGATGCAGTATATTTGAGAACCAAGTTTGTACTTTTCAGGTTATGGTTGGAGGGCACTTAACAACTTTGTCAAGTTACCCATGAGTGTTTCAGAGTATATATTTCATGAAAACCCCGAGAACCTTCTAAAAACTAAATGATGCTTCTCTTTCATTTAGAAACATCTATAAAGTTAACAGGACAATTTTTTAAATTCAAATTTATTAATTGATTGTGTGTGTGTGTGTGTGTGTGTGTGTGTGTGTGTGTGTGTGTGTGTGTGAGAGGAGTTGGTTATGGCACTGCATTCATGTGGAAACCTGAGAACCACTCTTGGGCTGTGGTTCTCTCCCTTGTGGGATCAAACTAAGCTTGGTGGCCTGGCTCTCAGAGCAAGTGCTTTTACCAGCTTAGCTGTTTCACTGGCCTGTTGAGACCAATTTTTCAGAAAAGAAACTATGGAAGATTGTATTTGCCAAGTGTGACCTAAGGGCTGGTGTCTGTAGCTTTTACCCTGAGCCACAACGTTCTGCGCATGCTCAGTATCATGTCTGACATTCTCTTTCTGAACTCCCATTATACTTGATAAGTTACACACTCACTGCGATAGTGTGCTGCTTCTATTTTCAATAAGAAAATGTTATCACCAGCTTGAACAACTGCACCCATTAGAACTGGTTTTGCATCGATCAAATTTACCACCAAAAAAGAAAAATAAATTCACCACTAGGACATTTCCCTCAAGAAAATTTGAGGGAGGGAGAGAGAGAGAGAGAGAGAGAGAGAGAGAGAGAGAGAGAGAGAGAGAGAGACTGTAAACCATTTAATTAGTAAAGTAAGTGCTATATAATGTAGTCAACATAAGTGATACATTGATTTGCATATGGAACTCTGTCAATTTGTATATGTTCTGTGTTGATTTGCATATGTGCTGTATTGATTTGCATATGTGACTGTATTGATTTGTCTGTGTATTCTATAATATACTTAACATGATTTAAATGCATCATCCATTAAAACCTGTGCTCATAGGACAAAGTGAGACTCATTCTATTTTACATCTTAATATTTTTCCCTTTTAGAAAATTTTCACACAGTTTAATTCTATTTGCATTACAAAAGCAAGCATAAAATGTGCTTTAAGTGTCTATAACAATAATGAAAATATATTGTTTAGAAAATAGCTCATGGTAATATTCACCTCCAATTCAGTCTGTCAGAAGTGTGAGCCAAGAGAATTGGCAGGTCCAAACTGATCTACTTAGTAACACGCTCTCAAGAAAAAGGAAGAAAAGAAGAAAGGAAAAGAGGGAAGGAAAGGAAAGAAAAATGTGTCATTAAAATGTGTTCATCTTTATAATTATAAAAAAATTTGATTGCTTTACCATGTCTTTGATTGACATGATACTTTTCTGGCTAAAATGACTGGGTTTGTTCAAAACCATAAAGTGCTGTGCTAGTGTTTCCAGTTCGTATGGTGATGTTTTCTCTGTTTATCACAATAAGGCAGATGGGAATAGAAGTAAAAGACTTCGGGAAGAGTTGGAGAACTGGGTTAGCCTTTCATTCAGTCATCCACACTATCCGGCCTGAGCTGGTGGACCTGGAGAAGGTGAAGACTAGATCTAACAGAGAAAACCTGGAGGAAGCCTTCACGATTGCTGAAACACAACTGGGCATCCCCAGACTGCTTGATCCTGAAGGTACACCAAACAATCAAACAATCCTCAACTGACATATATAGGCTGTAGCATATTCGCATGTATCCGATCCACACATTTCATGACTTTTGAGATCCCATTAAGAAACAGACCCCGGAAGAGTACACAAAGGAATGATAAGTTTCCAAGATCTATTTGTCACCCTATTAGGGAAAAGACTATGATGTCAATGCTCCAAACACCTCTTTGCCATTGGCATATCAACCTTGTGAACAGAACTTAAAATATCCTGTTGATGGCTCTAAATTCATATTTCTCAAATACCCAAAGATCAGGTTGCTCTGAGGCCTCATTAAAGTTTCTTGGAGCAGTATTAGAATGTGGTTAATGCAAAAACACAGGTGATCAAAGTGCCAAAATCAATGTCAGTAAAGTCTGACCCCTTCACCTCCCACATAGATCCGTATCCTTTCCACCTCCCCTGGGGTAAGGGAACATGTAGAAGAGATGGCAGAAAGCTTGTAAGAGTAAGTCAGTCATTGGGGAGAATAGGAGTGAGCAGTGCCTTTTAGAACGACAGGACCACTGTACTCATGAACTCACAACAGCTGTGCTTGGGTTGTCTGCACAAGATCAGATCAGTCAGCATTGTAGCATTGAGCTCATGAACACCTGCCATCCATAACTGAGGAGCTACAGACAGTTAGTTGATGGCTTCTGGGAATGGGAGTTTCTGTTAGATCAACCCTGCTCCTGTAGATAGCTCTACACCAGGAATATATGGGCAATTCAAATTGATCTGATAGGTTATTTTTTTAAGGGACATGAAGTTTGAGGATAGGGAGATAGAAGTGGATTTGGGAGCAGTCGGAGTTTGAATATGATTAAATTATATTGTATGAAATTCTCAAATTTTTTTTTAAAGAAAATCTGCTAAAAGGTTTTTATGGCAGATCTGTGAGGGAGGAGAGCTGTTAAAAGAATTACCTATAAATCACCAAAATCTTGAAAAAATAGAAGTTCAGAAAAGAAAGATCAGAAAAGAAGGGGTCAAAAAAGAAAGATTAAAAAAAAAAGCACTTAGGAGTACTAAGTGCCCATTATTCAGCAAAGCTCACCACGGGAACTCATATTCATCATTCCAGTTGTTTGGCAGATGATTGGAAAGGCTAGCCATTCAAAGACATTTTAGAAATACACTTGGTTCTTTCAATCTTCCAAAGACAATTCTGATGCATTCAATGAGTGTTAATAAACGAGTAAGTTGTTAATTATGGTGAATTAAAACATCAAATTAGATTATCCAACTGCTATAGATCATTTCTTATTTGCTTGGCAATTATGGACTTTCCACTAATTAATGTATAAATGTAAACAGTAAATACAAATTTGTTACAAGTGAGATTTCCGAATGAGCTCGTACCTCTACAACACACAACATTTTATTGCACTTCCAAGAAAACCTCACAGAGACCTGTATGGGCTCCCTCCGAGATGAGAGGCCCAGGAAAATCCCTGGTTGAATGAAGGATATAGATTAAAATAGAATAATACCCATGATAGTAGTTTGCATACATTCACAAACACACATAATGGAATCTTAGGTATCGATAAATTACACAGAATCATAAAAATTTATTAAGTCACAGCATATGTCATACATTAAATATAGATTTTCTTTCTCTTCACATTTCTTGAAGTAATTTTACTCCCTCTTCACATTGTATCTACATCAAGGATCTTGACATTTGCAAAATTTACATTTAAGGCATCTCAGGGATTCCAGATCTTTTGTTCCCTTAGTGACTCATGGGAGTTGTGTCACTTTTAGGTCCCACATCAACGGTCTCTAGAAAAGATATCTCAAGTCTAAAGGGGTCTTTATGCGGGGCCTTGGGTGTCAGGGAAGAGGGGAGTAGGAGAGAGTACCCACGACCAGCCAGAGTTCCTGTGTTCTGGTGGGGAGGAGACAGGAGGACTGCCAGTCCCTTTCCACGTGGCCCCAGGTGAGCATCTGGCTGTGTGAGGCCAGTGACCCCACATGGTCGGTGGGGGACAAGGGGCAGCCCCAGGTACCAGGTTCTTATTCTCTGACATCCCAGGCTGGATACTGCAGAGAAGCTGAGAACAGAATAGGGGCCCCAGAGATAAAAGAAGAGGGCAGAGGGAGAGGGGGTGCTGGGTGGTTCTCATGCAAGTGAGAGTCCTTAGTCTGGTCCATGGCTGCAGCATAGGAAAGCCTCCTGGGAAAGCCTATCCCATCGTTCAAGCACCAAGGGCCTTCATGATCAGAGACAGTCTATGGTTTTAGAGCTTTATTGTAGAAAGACAGGGAGAAAGAGAGAAGGTAGAAAGAGAGAGGAAGAGGCCGGCCATGGCCATGAGGAGAGAATAGGAGAAAAGAAAGAGAGAGAAGAAAAGCTAGAGAGTAAGAAAGCTTAAAAAGAGTGAGGATGGGCCAAGCAGCCCCTCTTATAGTGGGCTGCTATCTTGCTGTTGCTAGGTAACTGTAGAGGAGTCTAGCCAGAATGCCAGAAGCTTGGGACATTGTCTACATGACTACTAGCCACATGCTTCTTTTGTGGGGGCTGTGGGGGCGGTAACTTCGAAAGGAGCCGGGGATCCAGGAGACATGATCGAACGCCTTCTGTCCCATGTAGGTGGAAATTACCAACCACAGGTCCCACTGGGGTTCAAGACCTCAGCTCAACTGGAGACCAGGCTGTTTGTGCATAGCCCACTGCCCCACATCTTTATAAACAAATGAGTTAGTTTTGTATTTGATTGTGGCATTTGGAGTTTGTTCCATTTTCTTCTGGCTGCATACATTGCTTTTGCAATACGGTTAGTTACATTTGAATGGTTTATATAGCTCCTCTTCCCTATTTATAATTACTGAATATACAAACATCTTTGCCTGACTTATGCTGGTTTTGCATAAACATCAGGAGCTTCAACAACCATGATTGAAATGTTTTAAGGCTGTCTCTCAATAGAGACTCTGTCTAAGTCACTGTGATTTGGAGCACTCTACAGTACAGAAGCTCTCTGAGAAATCAGGTAGAGCACAATGTATCAGGACAGGTTCTTTGTGATGGGCAAGAACATTTATGACTATGCACGCCATCATTACACACTTGGGCATTTTGATCCCACATGCTCACTTGGGTTTCCAGTTTGACATGTTATTGCGTGTCTATTAACTGACAGGTGCCTAAGTAATTATGTAGCATCTTTAATGAATGACTAATTTGTCTTGAAATGACCTACAAGGAGCATGTGCTACTTCCCCAAAAGCTCTCTCTCAAAAATATCGCTTACAGGTGTGATTAAATTTCCACTCAGTATCATGTAGACTAAATTGCTCTTACTAGTAATTTTGTTTTCTGCCTGGTACAGGGTAGGAGTTTGAGGTACAGTAACTACATTTAAAAACTTATATTAACAAACATCTGAAGGGTGAATTAACTTATATTTGAGTTTTATTTTTACAGATGTGGATGTGGACAAGCCAGATGAGAAGTCTATCATGACTTATGTGGCCCAGTTCCTAACACAATACCCCGATATTCATGGTGCAGGCTGTGGTGTGCAAGAGCATGATGTAGGTATTCGTTGTCTCTGATGAGAGCACACACTTATGCATGCATAAAGTTTTTAAGAAGCTAAGCAGACTGAACTGTAATGTGAGACCAAGGCTGTAAAGATAGTTGCAACTGAGTAAGGAATAAATAGTATATATAAGATGAGGTTAGCGAAGATTTCTCCTGTACTTATGACATCATAGAGAACATTGCATCAGTGCATCAGAGAGAATATTGCCAGTAATAAACATTAGAATGAAATTCAAATTAAGGAGAGGCATCAGTTTAAGATTCTAATATATCACTTCAAGTATACACGCAGTCTGGAAGTTCCTTCTACTTAATCTGCTGCAATTTAATTTCGAATTTCAAAGTTTATGTATGGAAGTACTTCCAAACATGGAAGTAAGGCATAATTCACACAAATTCTAATAGCTCATTGTGATTAGATTTTTCAGCTTTCAATAGTTTAAATGACATTTTCACTTCTTAGCATGCTCAGATGACCTATAGTCACTGTCATAAAATCTAGAATTGTGGACAAAAAGAAAATGTATTTGACCTTCTAGATAGAATCTGTTCTAGGAAATGTAAACCAGGGGAGTATGTTCTTATTAATTCCAGAAATATTTATATCATAGCATTTTAGAAAAAAATCATATTACCCATACTTTAGTTGTTTAGAAAAATAACCTTATTTATTTTTCTGTTAATATGAAAAAAAAAGCCTGTGCAGATCACTGTATGCATTGGTAATAATCTAATTGTATAAACTTAAACACTGCAAATTTCCAATTATCTATGACAAATAACAGGATGAATTTTTCTTATAAGATTATTTGTCAGGAGTGGAACTCCTATTCTCATTTGAATTTCAAATTGTCAGTGGTGTTTGAAATCTTGTTCAAGCTTCCGGAAGAAAGCCTGTTTAGTTGGCATTCATTTCAACATAGCAGATGCCTCATATCTGAGGATATAAACACCAATGGACACAATGTTCTAATGTTCTGATACTTGAAACTTCTATTGCATTCTACACTCTGTAGAATGGATTTGCCACAAAGTTTCAATTTTATTTTATTTTAAGGCTAAATGCTGCAGAGCAAATGATGAATGGGTTTCTGAGATGCCTTGGTCTCCATTTCCCAGATTTCAACTGCAGTTTGGGGGCTGTTGGAGAGTATCAAGAGAATGCATATAAAGCAATTGTTTTTAAGGGAGTAAACAACAAATGTATTTTTCAGTAGATATAAATAAATAAACACTAAAATCTTATAAACAGGTCCAAGAAAGAAACAGTAAGAGAACAGAAGTTAAGTTTGCAAAAACAGATATTGTGCTAAAGATCAAGTCAGTGATCCAGGATAGGATGGAGAGAAGCTGCAGTTTGTTTCAGGATGCTCTTCGGCCAAGTTAATAAAGTGGTTGGTAGAATTGTGCTTTCTAGAGCTATAGATTAGGGAAACTTTTGTTCTTGTTCTTTCTAGCATCCAGGAAGAGACCCACTACTAGAGCAGTTTATGGTGATCGTAAAGCAAATGTTCCCGAGAAGCACAGGAAAGACTCAAATGAAGGCTGTGCACTTTACTCGGGTAGCTCCACAGTAGGGCATGGTAGCTCAGGTCTCCAGGTTTTGATGGTAAACCTGGACTTGCAAGTTCCTGTGTAAGTGAGGAATTTTATTTAGAGTACTGGATTCCCACACAGCACAGGTTTCTGGCTTGCTTTTGTATGTTCCCCAGTTGCATTTATGAGTAATCTGGGTTTTCAGTTTTTCTAGTGGACATGTCTCTGATAAGTTGTGAGCTGAAGGGGATTGCAATCCCATAGGAAGAACAACAGTATCAACTAACCGGACCCCCTACAGCTCCCAGGGACTAAACCACCAACCAAAGAATATACATGGAGGGACCCATGGATCCAACTGCATATGTAGCAGAGAATTGCCTTATCTGGCATCAGTGGAGGCCCTTAGTCCTGTGGGCTTGATGCCGCAGCATAGAAGGATGCTAGGGTGGTGAGGCAAGAGTGGGTGGGTGAGTGGGGCAGCACCTACATAGAGGCAGGGGGAAGGAAGGATGGGATAGGAGGTTTGCATAGGGGAAACCAGGAAGGGGGACATTTGAAATGTAAATAAATAAAACAACCAATTTTTTTAAAGAAGAACTATCTTTTTAGACAGAATGGCATGGTAAGTGTATACTTCCATTTAAAAATTTTACAAATAAATAAATAAATAAATTATACATAATATATAAATATTATGTTTTATATGTTATATATATTATATATATGTGTGTGACCATGTATGCATATGGGTATGTTTGTACGTATGTTTACATTTTACCTACTTCATGGCATTCCATGGGCTAGAGACATCTGATGATCAAAAGATAATGCCTCTGACCAGGAGTATAAGGCAAAAATTCTTAAAAACCAAAAACACATAAACACATACACATGAACATAGGTCATATACACATAAAAAATAAACACAAAGTACACACAGACACAGAAAACACAGCGAGAGAACACACACAGAGGATACACACTATTTTAGTATGCTTCACTAACGAGATCTCAATATTAAGAGATTAGCAATAACGTAACAAATAAATTTTGACTATTTAAAAATATTTTCTTCATTGGTTTTTTAATAGGAAGACTTGGATGACATCTTCCAGGTCATCTTTAAATTAATTTTAGGAAAATGTTTTTAGAAACGTTTTAGAAAATGCTTTATAAACTTTGTCCTTTGCTTTGGGATTTTATATGTAGAAGATAAGCCAAGAAAGCTGGATATTTTAATAATAAAATATTTTTAGAGCTTGTATTTGTCAATGACATTAAGGTGCATAATGGTGTGAAAGAATTTTGCAGATTTTTACTGGTGTCTGTATTAGAGTAACACGTGCAGGCTCTTCAGAGTCTTTGGTACAAAGTTACTTGGGTCTTAGTACATTTCTTAGTCTGCTTTTAAACAATGCCAGATCATTTTTGTACATTTGATTCTTCTATCTCCTTCATGACACTAATTAAATGAAATATGTTACAGATGTATTTAAAATACGATTTTTTTGGTTTAGCGGGTTGGCACAGTGGTAAAGAGGCCTGCCAAGCCTGATGATCTAAGCTCAAATCCCTGAACCCACAGGGTAGGAGAGACCTGACTCCAGCAAATTGTCCTCTGACTTCCACACATACCGTGGAAGCATGCACTCCCCATCCAATTCTTACACATGCACTAAGTAGGTAAGATGTAAATATATGCATATTTATATAAACACGTGCTCACATACATAGTATAATATGTAACATTAATGTATTATATAAATATAATTCATTTATGTATAAATTTTCTGACTGTAAGTATTCATTTACCATGGCATTCTTTGGCCAGTAACACCAACAAGGAAACTTTTGCATATAAGATATTCCTTGGACAATTTGTATTCAGTCATAAATGAATAAAATAGGCCAATTGACTCAGCCAACTGCCTAATAAACTTCCAGTCATTTTTTTCCACTCAAAATATTACTGACTTCCCTCAGAAGGTAAGCACAGTCTTATCCGTGGTCCCGACAGAGAGATGCATATTCTGACTGTGTATTTACAGGGGAAATACAAGTCTATACAATTTTTTTCTTACATATTCCACCTACAGTATTTGAAATTATTTTAAAGAAACTTTACAAATTATATGCATTGCCACATATGAATATTTCAAGCTAAATAAAACATCACTGGCCAGCTAATTTTAGTGTCTTGGTTGAAGCTATACAAACATATGTGATTTTATGCCTTAAATTATTGTCTACCAATGGAACAGATGGCTGACCAATGATTTTCATCTTTTCTTAAATAATGTTGCTCCTGATTTATATTATGTGTCTATATATTTTCATATTGTTAGGAAATATTTCCAGTTTACTCATCTTTTGCAAATTATATACAATCTAAGGTAAGATTTGAGGAGTCTTAAATACTCTTCGCTCCTTAGCTTCTGCATCATTCCTTTGCGTGTAGTTTTTTTCATGCACATATTCCTTTTTAACCTCTCCATCATGTCAACTCCTTTACTGTCTAACACAACAAATAATATTGTCTGTGCAACTAAACTTTAGTGCCAACCTCAGCCCACTAACTGTTAATTACAACATGGTATCGAACGCCAGACTTAATAGCACTACTACAGAGAGATGTTTAATGGTTATGTTGGGTTTTTGACAATATGATGTAAACAAGTAGAAGTCAATGAGATGACTATTTCAATATCTTAAACTATTAGGCAGAAAACCATTGAGAAAGGGAAAGATCCAGTGTGTCCTCCGACTGCATTTCCTCATATGTCTTTGCACCAATATTGGGTCATGGGGCTCAGCAAAGTCTATATATGTAGTAAGTGCTTAGAAGTATTTGCAGAATAAATGTTTTAATTCTTGCTCCTGTGCAAGTTGTTGAGTTCTTAACCTACCTTTTAACCTTCCATATTTCTTTATATAACTCCTACACCCTGGACTTCTACCAACACACATTAGAAAGCTATAAGTAATTAATTTTGTGTCAAGTATTAAAGTACCTTGAATTCATGTTCCACGCAACATAAGTGTGCCTTTGTGTTTAAAAGATAAAGGGAGAGAGAGATGGAGGGAATTCTCACAGTTTAGCTGCTTCAAATGATGTGTTGGGCATGAAGTAGCAACCTCTGTAGGCAAATAGTCCTTCCTGTCCTTTAATTACATGCAAAAATGACCATTTGAAGAAGAACCACTCAGCCAATAGTTTCTGAGACTCCTGGTGTTTTAGTGAGCTTCATTTCCTTCTTACAAAGAGAGATGTTTGAATGTAAACATATCTGCATCTCTCTTTTCGCGTGGTTTGTCTCTTCCCTACCACCATCAGGGGGCTGCCGGAGAGCCTCTAATGTAGTCATACCTGAGCACAGTCCTCAGATGATTCGTGAAGTAATTTCAGTAAGTAACCAGCAGCTGCTGTCAGGCCCAGTTTCCAGTGTGTGTCAAAAACAGAGGCTGACGAGATAGCTGCTACAGGAGGCTGTCCGTAACATTCACGGTTCACTGTAACAGAAGTCAGGGAAGATGACTGTGACAAAGGCCAGGGAACATAAGTGGTCACACTGACTTCTCCTTCCCAGGAGACAGATGAGGGGCATTTCCCCTGTGAGGCCACAGCTGTATAGTCATCACTAGTTCTGTGAGCATGAAAGCTACCCAATAAGAAAAGGTGACCTTTGATTACACTCACCTGCTCTTTCAAAAGAACATCATCAATGAGAAATGAGGCTTTGCAGTCTGGCCCGTTTCAGTCTTTTCATAATAAATATACTACTGAGTAATCATTACTCCATACTCAGCTGTTGGAAGATACTGAATTCCAAGCACCATATTACCTGGTGGAGATAGAAAACAATGTCAGACATTGAGCTGGATGGATATAGAGGCTAAGGTTGCTATAGGCTTGAAGAGGAGAGTCCTCTGTGTGGCTCTGCAAGTTGCTAACCAGCAGCCTCAGGCGCACCCGGACATTTGTTTATGATAAAAATTCTTGGACCTTTTCTGCATCTATTGATCCATGAAGCATGTGTTGAGTATTGATCCAGTGGGTGTGTGCTCATCATCCTGGTTGTCCTGATCCCTCCAGATGAGCATAAGACCTTTTACATGTCGAGATGAACCAGCATAGGCAACTCCTAGCTCAGACTTATATGTCAGGAAAAACATGTCAGAGAAGATCTCAGAAAAGAGGGGAATACCTGGTCAGGAAAAAAAAATAGCCTCATATACAAGACCTGATGATGAACCAAGTCATGGATCATAACAATGTTGTGTGTCTATCCCTGTCCTTTGTGTGTAGCAATAGGTGACCTCAAGTTATTGCCCAAACCACAGAAAGGGTGTATGATAGACCAGTCAAGCCAGGGAGATGCTGTAGTTGAAAGCTATGTACAAGTGAAAAGAAAAAAAAATGCTGTGAAGTCTGTTTCTATCTACCTTGGCATTCATATAAAAAATGAAATCCCAGGAAAAATTACAATTTTCACTTCAGGGGTATTGGGATGTCCCTGCTTTTTATTTTTGGATATGAGTAGGTAAATAAAAACTGGACATTTAACTCTGAAGATGAATTGATAAGGCTATAGTAGGAACCATGCAGCAAGGAAAACAGTACTGAACAGTCTAGGTGTGTTTTCTATGTATCTAGTAAATATAGTAATAACATACTTAAAATAGCAATATGCGTGATTTGTCTAAGGTTACCATGACAACAGACAACCCTTAACAACCAACATTTACCGCAGCCACAGCAGTTCCTTGGACTATCAACTTCATATGTTGGCATTTTTTAAAGAATCATTTATTTATTTTATGTACACTGTAGCTGTCTCCAGACACACCCAAGAGAGCATCTAATCCTATTACAGATGGTTGTGAGCCACCATGTGGTTGCTGGGAATTGAACTCAGGACCTCTGGAAGAGCAGTCAGTGCTCTTAACCACTGAGCCATCTCTCCAGCCCAACACTCAAGTTTTGCAAAGCAACCCTCAGGCTTCTACTCCAGATATCACTCCTTTTTTGTATAGTTTGGTTGTAGGTTATTCTGTTTTGAGCATGTTTTTTCTTATTAATAAGGTAGCACAGTAACTTAAGCCAAAACTAAATTTCCTTAATGATGAGGGGGAAACAGACAGAAGATAATTTTAGTAATTAAAAAGGTTTTTTTTTATCTAGAATCAGTTTTGTTTCTCATACTGAAGAAAGATGGACAATACCTGGTATGTACTAAATACTAATTATAATCAGGGATTAATTTTACAGTTACTAATAACTTTGCATTGCTTCTTGGCTTCCAGAGGGATGACAGACTAATTTTGAAGGAAACAAAAGTTTGGATAGAACAATTTGAGAGAGATTTAACAAGGGCACAGATGACAGAATCAAATCTGCAGGACAAATATCAGGTAAGTGTGGAAAAGAGATTTAGATTTTTTCAACGCTTTTCATGGATGAGATAAAGATATGCCATATAATATATGCCTAATCTTCCAAATTATATTAATGAGAAAAATCTTTAGATAAGTAACACACATTATATTAAGTTTGAAAAAGAACAGTGCTATGGTAGAGGGTAGTTTTAAGATGCACTATGTCCTCAGTACAGAGGCCTGAGATATTATCATTTTTGACAGCTCAATCTTATCCATAGCACAGAACAAAACAAAAAAAACCAACCAACCAAACAAAAAAAACCACAGAGTCATTGTTTACAAAGAGCTTTCGGGCTTACAGATGTCAGCTGACATAACAATCCACTAAAATGAGTAGCTGACTTGACACCAAAGAGTACTGCTGAAATAAATGGAATTTAAGAAGGAATTGCAGCATGTGTATTTGACAAGGGTTCTCGAATGGAAGGAGATTCGACTGTGACCTGTCCTGCTTAAGACAGTTGCTCTTGAGCTGAGGTCAGAGAGCTGTGTCCAGTCTCTTGACAAAGCCCCAAACTGACTTTCTGCTTTCGATTCACACTTCCCAGAAGATCTTGTAACAGCAAGCTTTTCCCATTAAAAAGTTGTGACTTCTTCCCTGCCGAGTTGCCGTTTTCCTCCTGTTCCAAATTCCACTTCATTTTAGTCTGCAAGTGAAATATAACACATTTTGAGCAACATTCTCTCACATACTCCACCCTGTTACATTTCAGTCACCCCCCCCCATTTTTCTACCAAAAAGTTACAGTTTACAGTGACATGAATCATCCAACATGGTAGATGATAAAGCACTTAATGATGTGAATGTGGGATGTTATAAACTCATATAAACATACCTAAATTCAGTTGGCCATGCCATCTTTGTTATTTTTTTAACCTGAAAAAACAATAAATTTGTGCCTAGTTTCCATGGATTCTTTTGCTTTGAAATTCAGTATAATCTTCTTACTCCTCCAATCCCCCAACCCCCAAATTTGCAGTGATGCGCTTCATTTTAAAACACTTAAACTAGGAAACTGAGTACAAAGTACAGAAACGGGTGTGTGTTTGTTTTTCTTGTTGGTAAGTTTTACCTGTAGCACAAGCCATTAATGCTAAATTCCAAGAAATAAAGCTCCCTACCGATCCAGGTGTTATTCTACGAGAGAAGAGTGAATCAGAAAAACAAAACAAACAAACAAACAAACTGAAAAACCCAACAAAGCATGAGAAGAAAGTGTCCTGCACACACGAACAGCAGCATCTAGTGAAAACTCTCTTTCCCGTTTACATTTCATAATCTGTATTTTCTTCATTGGGCTCATCAGAGTTAGCACAGCTCCAGTTTTTCCACACACAGAATTCTGCAGGACAAAATTAAAGATCGCTTGCACATTTTGATGTCTTCAGCATTTCATGAGTTTATGGTCAAATATGAGTTCAACTCCCCCCAGTGTTCTTCAAGGGAATTTGCATGTTTATAAGTGAAATTCTTTCCAGAATCTGGTGAGCTCTGTATGGCCTTCCCTCTGCTCTGTAATTTAATTGTACATCTTAGTGGCATTTCCAATTCAAAACTGGATGTGGAGTCATATGTGAGATGTGCAAATTTATAGTAGATGGTTATTTTCAGTTCACATATATGAATAGAATCACTTTGTAGATGTGCTAGTTTATTATAAGAAAAAGTGCAACTCCACAGTGATTATTTTTATGTTTGTATCAAGCCTATGGTTAGGTCTAAAGGATGAGTTTTAAATATTCTGTGGTGTGTTTAAGAATTTCATGGCGTAATATTAAGTGATTATTATATAAATAATAAGGACCCAAAGTAAGCCGCTTTACATGGGATTGCTTAAATGTAAATCTACTTATGTTTAATTCAGCGTTAGTTGGCATGGAATATATATGATTGCATTAAAATATGTAACACGATATATTATAAATAATAACATTTATTGAAAAATCAACTATTTTGCCATTAATATATATAAACTCATACTTTAAACTCATATTTGACTATGCTTTCCTGACAAACATGAGCTGGTTCATAAATTACTCCACTAGAATTAGTCCTTTTCAATGTTTTAAATATACTTTTAAGTAACAGTTTTACTCTTTAAAAGTTTTGTGCATCAGACAATATATATTCATCCACCACTACACTTCCTAGTGCCCCATACCCCATTGCACCCCATCTTTAAGTCCTCTTTTATTCATTACTGTTACCGACAACCCCTTGACTCCAGTTAGTGCTACCTCTGTGTGTGTGCGTGTTACCACAAACTGGAGCAAAAGCAACTCCCCGCTGCCAACCACAAGTAAGATGACCCTCCCTCACCTAGGAGCTATTACTGGTCACTAGCTCTTCAGCTAAGAGTGGGGCTCAAGAACCCATCTCCCATCCATGCTGGAAGTATTACTGGCTTGACGTTGCGTAGGTAACCATAGCTATGGCGGGTCAGTAAGTGCAACAGCAGGCCGTGTCCAGACACCAGTCCTCCACAGGCTTCTTTTCACATCCACCAGTTATTACGTGATCCTGCCCTCTTTGCTGAAGTTTCCTGGTCCATGGATGGCTGACATAGATGATGAAGATATTCATGTAGATGACCTATGCGCAGCAGAACATCAGAATTGCTTATACCCTTCACTGTGACTAGTAGTGAATCTCTCCACTAGCCACAACCCACTGGAAAAAGAAGCTTCTCTGGAAAATTGAGAGTAGCCCAGAACTACAGGCAAAAACATAGACTACTTAGAACTCAGTTTGACAGCGTGTCCATTTAACAGAAATAATGCTAGTCTCTCCAGCTAGGATCTATAATCTCCACAGTCATAGGGGTTTGACTACTTTTATATAACAGACACGAGATCCCTCCTGTAGAGTGGACACAATCAGGAAGCACTTAGTTAACCTTCGCAAACATAGCATGCCACTGCCACACCAGTGGGCACAACACTGGGCACAGCAGTGGGCCAGTATTGTAGTGTACAGCATTTATCTCTGCATAAGGCCGCTGATGTCTTTTCTCTCAGCAGCCTTCATAGTACCCGTTAGCACTGGGTAAGTTTCCTGATCAGTGTTAGGTCGATTTCTATATTTCCTGTATCCAAAGTTAGTGGTATCTTCAGCAATAGAGTCTTACCATCTAGTTATGGCAAACAAAACAGTGGGTATTACCTGTAATATTTTGGGTGCCATAACTCATGGGAAGGTAGCTTATGCGTGACCACTTAGACCTTTATTTTGCAACTGATGCCTTCTGAGTACAGCATCGTCTACCTACTCAGGGTACTTCTAGTCAAAATTCCTTTTATATGTGTGTGTATAATACAATTAATATAATATATAATATAATATAACATAGTATATATGTTTATATATGTATATATATGTTTATAAAGTATTTCAAACTAACTGATTTCATAAGACTTCATCATGTATCTTTAGTTTTGGTTAAATCACCCTACTTTCTCCTCTTCCCAAAACCTCTACATTAGTAGTCCTTTAACCCTGGGTATGTTAAATTAGAGAGTACTGTCTCTAATTGAATTGAGGGGTGTAGAAGGCCATAGGCTCCCACATAGCTTTCGCACTTAGCCTTCATTTCAGTCAAGTCTTGCCCTAATACTTTATTGTCTTGTGCTCCACCCCTCCCATGCTTGATCACCCCCCCCCAATACTCTATATTCATCCTGTCCATGTTATACTAACCCCACCTATTAGGTGTCTGCCTTCAGTGGCTGATTCCAGGTTCCTAGCTTCCACATGGACTCCAGTTTAAATCCACAAAACCAAGTATCCAAAGGGAAGATCCACATACACAAGAGAATTCCCCATGTTTGTCTTTCTGGGTCTGGTGAGCCCAATCAGTATTAATACCACCTATTTCTGTGCAGATTTCATAATTTCTAGGCATTAGTCCTGCTTTTCTATTTGTCTCTGTCAAATCACTTCTGGAATGCTGTGTGTGTGTGTGTGTGTGTGTGTGTGTGTATAGAACCAGAGGGATGTGTAGATAGTACCTAACACCGTCAAGGTCTTAGGCAGGTTTAGTGTCATAACTGCTGCTGGTAACATTACCAACAACATAGTGGAGTGCTCTCCAAATGTAAAGGACTGTTACCTGGGAGCTATGGTTTCTTTGCTTTTGCCTTTGGGGATTCATTGCTGTACTGTTTCTGTTTCCTCTTTTAGTCATTTAAGCACTTCAGAGTTCAATATGAAATGAAAAGGAAACAGGTGGAGCATATAATACAGCCATTGCAAAGAGATGGCAAACTGACGCTCGACCAAGCCTTGGTCAAGCAGTGCTGGGACAGAGTGTCATCCCGGGTGAGTTAGCTTCATGTGCATTTGTGTGTCTTCACCAAGCTGTGTGTACCATCTTTCAGATGGCATCAGTGCACAAAATGCTGAGGCTGGAAAGGGTTAACCGTGGGAGCACATCTGCCCTCTGGTGAGGCTTCCCTGGGCACTGCTGGATGCGCTTGCTCTGGCACTTCCTTTCTTGCCTTCCCATCCCAAACACGACTTCCATGAGCTAGACAGAGCTGGAAGACCTTCTGGCTTCTGTCTCCTTCCAGACCATACTTTCCAGTTGATTAGAACAGCTGACTTTTGCCTTAGAGACTTCCTGGAGTATCAACATTTCTCATAATCTGCAATCTTATTTTGTGAGCAGCTCAGGACCTTCCTGTGCCAAGAGGCAAGCTCATGTTCTGTCATTGAGGCATCTCTGATTGTCTGGTCATTCCTAAATGTGAAGGAAATGCTGCTTGATCTAGTTAATATTAACATCCTTCACCAGACCTTAACCTTAGAATGTCTAAGCTCTAAACCTCTGCTAGCATTAACAGAAATATTTTACTTGAATTTACCATGTTGTCTAATTTGATAATGTCACATTACCTACATACTTTATCGTGAAATAAAGATGGTTTCTAAGCTGGAATTTCTATAGACCAGAAAGTGATACTTGAGAATCTGAGAAAAAAAATGTTTCTGGCAAAGGGCTCAACTGGTATAAGTTCTTGCCACACAAGCTTAAAGACCTGAATTCAATCCATGGGACACCAATGAAAAGCCAGATACAGGGCTGGAAATCCAGACTTCTAGAGAATAAAAGCACTTATTGCATGAGCCTTCATAACCTATATCCAATTCCTAAGAACCATATAAAAAGTTGAATGTGCACATCTGTAATTCTCATAGAACCAGCATTTAAAAACTTGACTGGAGGAGGGTGGCTTTCATGCAGCCCAGGGATATACCTGTCTTTACCCCCCTTTGACCTGAGATTGATTACAAGCAGATGCCACCAACCCCAGGCTCTTGTGGGTCCTGGGAATCAAATTTGGGTCCTTGTGCTTATATGGTAAGCACTTGCCTCTGAGCTATCTTCCCAGGCTCTCTTTGAGTCTTTTGTAGATTTTTAAAAGTTCATTTAGAGGAAGTTTAAGAATTGTCTTCTATACCAGAGGCATTCTATTCTGTTTCAGCTCTTCGACTGGCATATACAGCTGGATAAATCTCTACCTGCACCTCTGGGCACTATAGGTGCTTGGCTATACAGGGCAGAGGTGGCCCTGAGAGAAGAGATCACCATTCAGCAGGTTCATGAGGAAACAGCAAACACAATCCAACGGAAACTTGAGCAACATAAGGTAAAGCCATTCTCAGAGACTGTCTGAATTACCTTTCTATTGTCCTGACAACGCATCATGAATAAGGCGAATTACAAAAGAAAGCATTTAATTTGGTGCTCATTGTTCCAGTGGTTAGCATTCATGCAAGGGGGACTATGGCAACAGGAGATAGGAATGGTGCTGAAGCAGTAGCTGAGAGCTTCCATCTGACCCACAGCAGGAAGGAATGAGGGAGAACTAATGGAGAGGGATGAGCTTTTTAAATTTCAATGTCCAACCAATGTCACACCTCCCCCAATGAGGCCATAATCCTAATCCTTCCCAAACAGTTCCACTAACTAGGGACAAAGTACTCAAATACATGAACCTCTAGGGACCATCCTCAATAAAACCACCACAGAAACTTTTCCAGCATGACAGTCCTGCACCAGAACCTGCACCCATGTGCTCTTCAGAGCATCCATCCTATGTGGTTCACACACTCCCTCCTTGGAGGTACTCTAATCTGCATCTTCCTGGCCTAAACCCATCCTGACAATTTCAGTACATTAATTTCATAAGATATTTCCCAATAACTCTAGGATAGATTTTTGTATCTGCATCCATCTTTATTCCTGTTGCTATCGGTTCTGTTTTTATAAAAATAAATAAATAAGCTTACAGACTGTATGAATTCATATAATTTATGTGACCATCGGCTCCATACTTCACATGCATATTCTTTCTCAAAGGATGATAAACAAAAGCTTCCAGTCCTGGTGCTTTGGTTGTGCATGGGGAGTAGAGGCTCGAGGTACAGTAAAGCACTTCAATGACCTACAAGTCCTGTGTATGGTTAATGTGTGACTATTGTCAAACATTTTGTAAGGATACAGGCTAAACTCATTAAAAATGCTATTTTTCGATTGACAGACATTAAGGCAATGGTGTGCTCTTTACCCCCTTTGTTCTGTTAGTGCTTTGGTTTTAGCATATAAAAGAAAACAAGCTAATGCACAGAGATTTCTATATGTTGTCAAAATATATATTTTCTGCCCAATGCTTGATGTGTTTTTAGTTACCTGAAGGTAATACTTTTATCTGTTAAAAAAGAAAAAAAAATCATGGTATGTTGTTTTCATGCCTCTGAGACCTTGGTTTTGGAATAGATAAATTCCATGTCATTTGAAGTCAGTAGACACAGTCCAAGGCTAGCCCATCAAGCAGTCTGACATTGTTACATTGCACAGCCAATCACAAATATCACCATTACTTGCCTCCATTTAAACTTATATTTTCCTGAGATATGTTTAGCACCTGTACCATTTCAAGTTTTTAAATTTTCTGAAGGTTTACTTAATTGATGTGATGACTGCGTATATATACAGGTCTTGTTGTCATGTAGCAAAATGAAACAGTTAACACAAGCTTAGTGTATTCATCGCCTTACAAACTTCTTTGAGACTATTTTCTATCACTTTTAACAATTATGAGTATTCATTATTGAAACTGTGTCACAGTGCTGAGATGGGGACATATTATATTTGGTAACCAGCATGCTGCTCTCTCTGCCCCTGTGATTTTAACATTTTAGATTTGATAAATCATTGAGTTATATCATATTGATCCATCAGATATTCAGATTCAATTTGACTGAAATATTTTCTATTCTTTCAATTTCAATCTATTTTTAAAAATATTCTTTGTGTTTTAGGGATTATGATTACATCATTTCCTGATTTCCTTTCCTCCCTCCAAACTGTCCCATGTATATTTCCCTTGCTTTCTTTCAAATTCAAGCCCTTTTTCCTTAGATGTTATTTTATGTGTGTGTATATGTTCCTAAATATATTAACAGAGCCTGCTCAATTCTTAAAATGCTAATTGTATGTGTATGTTTTCAGAGCTGACCATCTTATACTGCATAACTATTTGGCATGCTCTTTCTTAGGGCAGACTACTTCTCTGGATCTCAGCATCCCTTGATGGCCTATAAATCTTTGTCTAAGGTTGAGGTCTTGTAAGTTTTTCCGCTTCTGCATTAGGATTGCTTTACCTTTTGCTTTGCCTATCTGCATGCCTATTGTTGTTACCCTTGTTCAGCTCATGTTTAGGCAGTCATGTTGGTGAGACTTCATGGATATGGCTTCTCTGGCATTTCTAGGAGACACAATCTTTCAGCACATTTCTGGTTCTTTTGGATATTAAAAAATCTCTGTGTTCTTCTCTTTTTAGTGATTCCTAAACTGAAGATGTGGGAGTGTGTTGTAGCCATATCAGCTAGGACTGGAATCCTCAAGGCTGCATTTTGGTTGGTTTTGGCTTTTTCTAGTGGTCTTCATTTGCTGCAAAGAGAGGTTTCCTTAATGAGGTCAGAAAGCTACTCTTATCTGTGATACAAAGATAAATATTTTAGAATGTAGTTAGGGATTATGTTGATTTAGTAAAGTGATGGTTGCTGGTGCTCTTGTAATTCCTTTGACTTCACTTGCCCAAGGTAGTTGGCTAAATTTCCAGTACCAGTTCAATTATCCCTTTCATTGAATGGTGCCTTAACAATTACAGAGTTTTCAGTTACCACCAAGGTGTGTATGTCACTACTGTACCCTTAGAGTGACAGTGATGTGCTAGTCATGTTGTGGTTCACAGACATCATTCTGGGTAGGGCTGTTGACTCTCTTCCTTGGAACTTCACATGGTGGCAACTGGTCCCATCAAAGCTATTCCTCAAGGAGGAGGTATTCAAGTCAGTTACATCTCAGGAGCCTCTGGACTCTGTATCTGTAGTGCATGGTGTCTTCAACATTAGGCACTTATCTTCTACCAGTGAGGAACAACTAGGGCAATACCAGTAGAATGTGATACTTTAGGAGTCTTTTGGATAACTCTGACCAAGGGACTCAAAAGAGGCCTTCTCGTGCCTGGTGCTGGAACTTTGTTAGATATTCTATGGCTCTTTTGGGAAGTATTGTTAGCCAAAATTCATTCTATGTATTTCTTTGACAGTGTGGAGATAGTAAATAGTTGATACTTATTTTTTAATCCATAGACTAAAAATCCAAGTGCTAAGACAGAATCTTTTAAGTGGAGGTACTTCCTCTCCCACTGAGGCCAGACAAGGCAGCTCAACTATTAGAATATATCCCACAAATAGGCAACAGCTTTTGGGATAGCCCCTGCTCCAGTTGTTTAGGACTCACATGAAGGTCAAGCAGATACATATAAGTGGGGAAGCCTAGGTCCAGTCCATTCCATATGTGTTCTTTGGTCAGTGGTTCAGATTCTGAGAGCCCCAAGGGTCCAGGTTAGTTGACTCTGTTGGTCTTCCTGTGGAGTTCCTATCCCCTTCAGGATCCTCAATCCTTCCTCCTATTCCTTCATAAGAGTCCCCAAGCTTCATCCACTGTATTTGTCTGAGTCAGCTGCTGCATGGAGCCTTCCAGAGGACAATATGTGATTGCTTTTTTGTGTTTTTGTTTTGTTTTCTTTTCTTTTAAAAATTTTTTTTGTGTTTTTGTTTTCATTGTTACCTGAGTTGACAATTCCTCAACTTTGTCCTCATGACTAATATTCTCTCTTTTATCTGGTTTTGTTGTTACTGGTGATGCTCTCCTTAATGGATTAATTGAACTTGGTATGTCTAATATTTC
>LR749501.1:4881883-4892009 GCA_902729485.2 Mus minutoides
GGGGGGGGGGGGGGGGGGGGCGGGGGAAGCCTCGGCTTATATAGCCAAGGAGGAGGCGTGTCTTAACTGGATTGGCTGCTGGGCCATATTAAGCCCCGGGCTGGGCAGTGGTTAAGCAACAGGCACATGCACTTTCGGGTTGTTTACTTGCTCTGGGGGGGTGGGGGATGGGGGGGGGTGGTAACAGGATGTCGGTGCCATCTTAGAATGGCAACTGAGCCGACTCGGGCACGGCCCTCTACAGTTCATGAGACTTTTGTACTCTTTTCCTGAAATTGCTGCCATTTTAACATCTTTGGATTCCATTTTTGTAGAGTTATTAGCTTTTGAAGGAATCACGTTGTTTTGCTCTTTCATATTTCTTATGTTTCTATGTTGAAATTTATACACATTTATTGTGGAGAATATATCTATAGAAGGGTCTTATCAGTGAGATGCTTCTCCTTGGGGACCCAGTATCTAGCACCACCCAGAGGAAAAAAAATACCATGACAGCAACATCACCAAACTAAACTAAATATGAAAATACAATTGAAATCAGGCTTGAAAATGTTTCCCCACAAATGTGGGGTTCTGGGTTCCATCTCTGGCCCTCCCTTAATCAAGTGGGGGGAAGGAAAATAGCAAAAGAAATATAGTAAAAATAGATTAAAGGTAAACAGTATACCACTGTCAACACAAAATACAGAATTCTCACCTCAAAGAAGATAAAAGACAGTATGGCCTGGAGCCATATTTTTGTTACCGTGGTCTGGGACATATGGATCTAGGTTACTCAGGTTCTGTGTTCCAGTATCATGGTATTTATAGTAAGAGAAGAAAGAGAGTTATGAATACAAGCATTTACAAAACACGTTGATGAAAATATCAGAGAAGCAAGTTCTGGCAAGATAAGGGAATCTGTCGTAGGCCCAGATGCTCTCTAATGACATTCTCAGCTTTTGGGTTGGTGGAAGCTAGTGATCTCCAAGTTCATAAAGATGCTTTTTATCTACAAATTACAACGTGTCCTATAAAGAGGTGGCAAAAAATGACCATTCAGGGAGCTGAAAGGGAGTAGAGGCTAGCCCAAGATAAGGTATAATTAAGTCCTGGACTGCCGCACCCTACTCTCTCCACCCTACTGCGTTTCTTACCAGCCCATCAGTCTTTGCAGACACAGCTTCTCTCTAGGAGTTTTCATTCATGATAACTCCAGAGAAGAAAATGGTAGTGATAATGGATGATAAATATGAATGGAGTTAAATATTTATAAAAGTAAAAGTAACAAAAATCTTTGAGACAAGGAAAGGGAAAAGGAGAGGGCTCAAGAAAAGCAGAAAAGTATATGAGGAAAACGAAAAGAATAGGCTACCAACGTAGGATTGCAAATAAAGGAAAGTGCAGAAATAAAGGGGATGAAATGATATAAAATACCAAAAAGAACAAAATGGAAAGAAAGCCTGGTTTTGTTTGTTTGTTTGTTTGTTTTCAAAGACAGACGATTAAAGAAGCTATTTTCCAGCTCCTCTAATATTGCAGCCTGCTATGTTTAGGCAGAGGCGCTGTGAGTCCCAACTTGAGCCTATTAGCCATAATGTTTAGGCTGGTTGGGCATGTAGCCTGACAAGGGTCAGTTGACACGCCCGAGCTGTATTTTCTTTAGAGGCTTTAGTTCTTTGTGTACGGGGAACTGCTGTTGGCTCAAATGACCTTCATGGCCTGTGTCTCCGGCAGCAACCCACTCATTCCACATTCTAAAATGTCCAGAGGGCTGGCAAGATGGCTCAGTGGTTAAGGCCGCCGACTGCTCTTCCGAAGGTCCCAAGTTCAAATCCCAGCAACCACATGGTGGCTCACATGTAACGAAATCTAAAATGTCCAGAGGCTAAACACACAAGAAGCAAACATTCAAGCATAAACAAGGCACAAGTCTGCAATGAGATAGGTGTAGTATTTTGTCTATGGGTTTTAAGACATTGAGATATGCCCTGTAACTACCTACTAGGAAAATCAAGCAATTATTCTGAACACAGTCCTGCTAAGCGCTAAATAATCCATGCTAGCAGGGCAGGCCTAGGCATGACAGTCTACCTGCAGGCAGGGAACAGAGCAGACAACACCCTGACCATAGAGCACTCTCCATCCCAAGCTCCCTGGAACCCACACCTCTCCCTCACTCCATGCTCACCTGCACTCCTCTCTCTGAAAGCCTATTTTGGCATCCCCTACCCAGTCATTGAAACAGGATGTTCCCCCAACCTCCCTTCGCTATGCTTGCTCCTTGTTTTCAGATATGAAAGGGTAATTCGGTTTCATCGTGTCTCCAGATGTAGGAAGTGGCAACATGGCTTCCCCCGACCCCCCATGCTGGCCTATACGCCAGGCAGGTGCACTCACAGCCACACTGAACCCCACAGTAACTTTAAAGCTTGAGGCGACAGTGGGTTTCTTCTGCATCTAGGCCTAGCCATTCTGCCCACGTTATGGCTGAGGTTTTGTAGGCCACCCCCCCCCCCACAGCTCGGGCGGAGGGAGGGCGCTTCCCTTGCTGTCTTCCTGTTCCTTTCTGCCTTTTGCTGTCCCATCGAGCCCTTTCTTGATCCCTATTGTTCTTTCTCAACTTTACTGTTAGGAATATCATGTTGTCCTTACTCTTCTCTTTCAGGGATTCCCACAAGTTTCTCTTCCTCCATCTCACCGGGGAATTCCTATTTTCAATATTTTTTTCCAACAAACTCCTTACTGTTTTCCAAAAATGGCTACACTAATTTATATTAGTGTCAACATATAGACATTCCCCTTTCCACATCCTCGCCAGCACTTATTATGTTTCATGCTTATGATAATAACAAGCAGTCATCTCTCATCGTAGTTTGGAGTTAGATTCTGTTATATCACTTGCTATGTTGATCCTCTGTTTCAGCCATCTATGGCCTATTTCTTTGTCTTCTGTGGTAAACGTTCAAGTCCTTTGACTATTTTTAATAGTGGTACTGTTCCCCCACCCCTTTTTTTTGGATTGAGTTCCTTGGTACTTTTTTTTTTATATTAGCCCCTTGTTATAAGTGATCTTGATCATCAACTTGATTGGTTTGAGAAATACCTAGGATATTAGTAAAGCATACTTTGGGTCTGGTCTATCAAAGCAAGTCAATGAAGTAGTACCTAATGGAGAAGACACTCCATGACTGTGTCAGCTCCTGTTCCTGCATACTTGCAAGTCCAGGTAAAAGAGAAAGCAAAACATATTCTCCTACCTTTCAATCAACCCTTGCTAATTGACATGCTATGAGCTACCTTCCACCATAAGAGATGGGAGCCCCTGAAACTACAAGCTAAAGAAACCTTTTCTTCTTAACTACTTTGTATCAGATAGTTTGTCACAGAAACACATGGTCTACTAATCCACCTTAACTCTGTGAGTGACTTGTCTCTGATACTCCCTTCACTCTGTTAGCTACTTGCCTTTTCTGTGGGTGACTTTTAGGTTGACACAATCCCATTACCTCTTTTTGCATTTGTAGTCTCTGCCTTTGGGGTCCCAAGTAATCTCTGCCTAATGCCACAAGCCTGCCTGTCTTCCTTCCTTCCTTCCTTCCTTCCTTCCTTCCTTCCTTCCTTCCTTCCTTCCTTCCTTCCTTCCTTCTTCCCTCCCTTTTTTCTGTCTTTTGTTTTAGACAGGGTCTCTCTAAAAGGCCCTGGCTAGCCTAGAACTTGATATGTAGACCAGGCTAACCTCAAATTTACAGAGATAGAGATCTGCCTGCTTCTATGCCTCCCAAGTTCTGAGGTTAAAGACTTGCACCACTCTAAGCTTCTCTTTGGTATGTTTGATTGGTTGGTTTTGGTCACTTTTGCCTAAAATCAATTGACCTTAGATATGTGGGTTTGTTGCTGGGCTCCCTGTCCTACTTCGTGGCTGACCATGCTCAGACAACTTTTGATTTGCTAATCATCTCTTTCCACCTCTCTTCTCTGCCACCATCCATATACACAAACAAACATGCAGAATTTCCTGTCATCTGCTTTCAAATGGCAGTGTAACTCCGAGGTCTGCTCAACCTGAGTGAGTATGCACACGAGGTCTGGACCTTCCTGTCTATGACTCTTTTCTCTGTAGCTGTGGGACTTGGCTGGGAAGGAGTGAGAGTTCAAGCCATAGATGAGTTCAAGACATATCACACATTCAAAATCAGAAGCATTGGGCCCATTGCATGATGAGATTCAAAGTACCTATAAATGGGAAAAAGCTCTAGGCACAAATACTACCGCCCTCACAAATCAGAATTTAAATGTATGTTCTATAGTAACTTCATGTAAAATATGGAACAGATGAAAGCACTTGAACTTCACGTGACTGTCTGGCACAAAAGAAGTTACCTTAGAATTTTAAATGTGATGTCGAATGTGCGTGAGTTAGAGGCATGTGAGTTAATTGGGGAAATGTTCATGAAAGGTCTCTGCCATGGTAGATTTCCAAGGGAAACAGAAGCAGATTGTAGACAAGGTGGTGCCTCCAAATGAGAGGTATGACACACACCCAAGTGACTGTTGTTTATGTAGTGAAAATAGATTTAAATGTTGTAGAATAGATCAAATGCAAGTGTGCCTTTTGCTAGAGTATTATAGGAGGTTTAGCAGAAGGTATTAATCACCTCACAGGGTGGGTATTCAGTTGGATGGTTCACAGGCTTCTCTGTGTGGGTCAGTGACTACCTACGCCATTCTGATGGGAGGAAGATAGAGAGACAGGGAGATGGAAAGATAGAGAAAGAGAGACAGACACAAAGGGAGGCACAGAGACAGAGAGAGTTCACATGTGCCTGTTCCAGACACCCAACGATCTATCTGCATATGATAACCAAGACATAATACCCAGAAATGATGGGAAGAGTGAAATGTATAGTAGTGACTGATAGAGAAGATGAGGATCTAAAACATGAGGGTGAAACAGTGAGAAAACTGAAGCACTCAATAATAGGACAACAGAAAACAAACTAAAGCAGGCACATAGTTGCCAAGGCCAAGTTCTGGGTGAATCATGCAATGGTCTTTTTATTGGGCCAGACATTTCATTAGACATTGTTCCAGGTGTTTAGAATACATAGTCATAAATTTGTGTACTTGCAATCATGAAAGTTATTCAAACTATATGTATTAGGTACTTAACAATAAGCAAAGCTGCAAAGACAGGAAATATGGATCATTGTTAATTAAAAACTCTAGGTTTACTTAGTAGCACAAAATCAGTCCCTCAAAGGGAGTAGCCTGAGCTGGCATCCCAGACTTACATGAGATTCAGTAATCTGAGAACACCAGGGGATGTTTGAAAGAATTATCTTGCCTTTCCAGTATAAAAAGCAATTCTGATTTCAGAAAAATTACAGTATGTAAACCTAGAATGTTTGTTTTCTGAACTCACCAGACATGAAAAAAAAAACAGTTTCTTTATTTACTACATAGTCATTGTTTACAAGTCAGAGTTAGATATTCTGTAAAAAGATGTATACTGCAGATAATTCACCTTATAAGAAGAAAATTTTAATTAAATATTTAACATAAAATTTTATACTTACAAACAGTTCTGTGGAGCTTTTTTTTCAGTCTAGGTTTTAGAGATTATTTTGTTTAATTTCTACAGGTGTTTAGAGTAATATAGCCATAAAGCAGTGTAATTGCAATTATGAGATAAGTTTTAATTTATTCAGGATATATGTGTTAGGTATTTAACAATAAACTAAGCTGCAAAGACAGGTAGTTTGTGTGCATGTGTCTGTGTCTATGTGAATGTGTGAATGATGCCTGTGAAGACAAGAAGAGGGCAGTGAAACCCTGGAATCCACCTTTTTTTTTTTTAAGTTAACATGTTAAGCTAATGTGTATATCAGATTATATTAGCTATACAAAATATGTACAACATATATCTGTTGTCCTTTCTATTCAACTTAATGCTTCATTAACTAGAAAGAGAGAATATCCCTTCTTGGTGATTATGGAGGATTTATCCATGGTTTAGTCTAAGCAGTTAATTTTGCTGAACATTTAACCCAAGAATATGACATGGCTATTGTCATTCTCTTTTGTAGATGGGTGTACTACAGGCAGGGAGAAAGTAAGTGCCTCACTTATAGCAACACAATCGTCTTAAGTTCCAAGCTTACAATGTACCCACAAAGTTGTTGCACATAGCAGGAGTCATATTGTGTTAGTCAAGGCAAGGCTTTCAAGTCCCAAGGTTTCTCACGGTTTTCAGTCTCCACCACCTCCGAGGCCTCCATGTACTGTCAACGCAACACAAGTAATTTTCTCTCCTTGTTGAGAGTTTCCTTTCCTGATGATGATGATGCCTGGTGTGGGGATCAGAGAGTTCACCAATCCACAGACAATCCTCATTACTGTGGCCTTACAATCCCTTCACCTTCTCTGCTGTGGTGATCCTGTGCCATGTCCCATCCTTGCCACTCTCACCTTCCTCCTCTCCTAGCATCATCCACCATCAGTAACTGAAACCACCCACAACTGTTCTGTCAAGCATCCGACTCTCCAATCAAGCAAGGTTTCTCCATCCATCTGAACTCCATGTCTCTGTTGCTGTTTTACTTCCGTTTTGTTTCATCCTTTCCCTTCGTGTTGTCTCAATCGAGTGTTCATAAAACTCACCCACTGGACACATCCTCAATCCCATTGTACACATCTCTCTTTTTATTAGTAGCCTGGTGAAAAAATGTAAAACCCAATTAAAAACCGTTTCTGCATAGCCTGTGCCCCCACACAGGCAGCTGACGGGCTGGAGAACCCACACGCTCTGATAGTGACTAACACAACTGGGCTCCAGTGCTGTGCAGCAGTCATAAGGTATTCCCAACCCCAAGCCCTCTCCATTTCTGGGACATCTATTTCATACCTTGTCTCCTCAGCTTTCCACACCTCCTCCCTGTCCTCAATCCTAGCTGACGACACTGCTTCCTCTTTCTCCAAGAAAAATAGAAGCAATCAGAAAAGAATATCCGCAAGCTCCCACAAATACATCAACCCACATACTTGCATCTGTGCCCAAATACTCGATCCTCTCTTCTGTCGCTGTGGATAAACCATCTGTGCTCCCAACCAAGGCCAGCTCCTCCTATGAGTCTTAGATAGTATTCTTACCCTTTCTCTCAAAGAGTTGCAGATATACTTCTTTTGTTCCATTGTCTTCTACATCCCCTTTCCATTGGATACCCTCCTATCACAAACACGTGTGCATGTGAGGCACACACACTTGCACATGCATACGTGTGCAAATGCACACAAACACACATGCATATGTTATCAAAGTCATTCTATTCACCCTGATTGCCTTCCTAGCTACTGTCCAAATACCCTTCTTCCATTAATACAAACAAGTCGATAAGAATTATCCAGGCTCCTTCTTGATTTCTAAATTCTCTCTGGAAACTATTGTAATGAACCATTACCATCATCTGTCCCAGGCCAGGTTGAAAAAAGTTGGCCTTCTCATCTATTGACTAGACATTAGCTGTGTACATTCCTCATCCATCAGACACTTCTTACAAAGAGCTCCTGTGTCCACAAAACTCTTTCTTCATCCTGTTTTCTGCTTTGTTTATTCTGTTTTCTGCTTTTCTCCCTACACTCCCACCTATTTCTTGGTAGCCTTTCTGGGTTTTCAACAAAACTTTATTGAACACCTGCATTGTACCAAGTAGTGTTCAGAGCATTTGTGATATGTCCATATGCATAAAGACAGTTTCCTGGTGTTAATTATGACTTGTCTTGAGAGGATAAAGTACTTATATCCATAATTTTTGACTACTTTATTGCATTCTTTTTCTAGCCCTTCTTCATCCCAATCCCTTCCAACCCCCAACACAGGGTAGGCAAGTTTAGAGGGCAAAGTGGGTGTCAGTCTCATTAGAACATTTCCTGATGATTAGGGGCATTGAGTTCCTTGGGGCAAGCCCAATCTTTGTCATGAGGATATCCAACATCTTCCTCTCTCCAAACTTCTCTTTGCTCACAACCACTGGACAAACCACAGTAAAGGGAGTTGGAGCAGCAGGCACAGCAGCAGCTTCTCCAGGCTCTGGGATTTTTATAGCCTCACAAGAGTCCCCAGAATTCCAAATGTAAACTATCTTCAGCTGGCAGAATCACGCTCCTGCCAGAGCACAAGACAAATCATATTCAGCTGCTATGGACAATCTGAAGCATCCCATACCCCACACCAGGAGTTAAAACAGAAACATATTCACATAACATGGCTGCTTGGCTGCTTTTTTTTTTTTTTAGAAACCACAATACTCACTACAAGTAGAAAATAAAACTTGGAGGGCAAACAGGACAGGGGATGTTGATGTTTTACCTTTAACTAAGAAGTCAGTGAAACTCACTGTAATGCTGACCCCAAAGAGGCAAAAGAGACCCTGTGAGGTCTTTGCCCTGGCTCTCCATAAAGAACTTTCTCTCCTAGGTGATAGTCCTGTTTTCCTCCTCTTTCTCTGGGTCGTCACTAGATCTCCCTTCTCCACGGTGTGGGACTCCATTTGGTCCTGTTGAGCCATCTCGGTAACTGAAGGGGAAATGTTGATAATTCCCACAGTAATGTGGTTTTGTCTGTTCCTATGCTGTTTTATCAGTTCTTCTATAGATATTTTCAAATTTACTGCGCATGTTCAGTCTCTGAATTAACACGTCTTCTACAAATATGGGACTCTGATAGTCAGTAAATTCCTATTAGGACTATTTATGGTGCTTATGGTTTTCAGTTAGTGTCTCCTGATGTATTTTACCCTCTACAAATTCCAGCCTCTCCATTTCCCTAATGATTAGATGTATCTCTTATAAAACTCTTCCCCTTTTCATTTTGTCTTCATCCACATACATATGTGCTGTTTGATCTTTCATTTTAACTGGTTGTGTTCGTCCCTCTGATCTAGGCAATCTCAGTCCTTTTTCTTTTTTTTTTTTTGTGTGTAGAATCTGAATGTATTTTTACAAAGTGAACACCAGTCTTATATAATACAGAAAACAAAGGGGTAGGATGCCATGGCAGGCAGTCAAAGTACATTGAAGTTACCTGACACAAAACAAAGGAATGACTTCAAAAGGACTTACAGGAACCAGGTAATATTTACAGTAAGGATAAAGCAGCTCTGCCTAGGGTCAGCTAATGACAGATAAGGATTTCACTCCCTAGTTACAATTTGTGCTACTACTTTGAGCCTTGTGAAAACTAGCACCAGGGGGTTCTGCTCTAGCAGACCTTCTCATGAATAATGTAATACCACCCCCCCCCATTTCCTAGGCCTTGGTAAATTCTTGCATGAGTGTAACTTGGCTGTCCTTTTATGTATCTGTGGGATATCTCCATTTGTCAGAAGAATTCACCAACTTGCTTCTAATATGCAATGTAGTCTGCTATAGCTGGCTGTAGTGAAGATTCCTGTCACAGTGAGATTCCCTAACTCTTTTTTTTTTGTTTTCAATTTTTATTAGATATTTTCTTCATTTACATTTCAAGTGTTATCCAGAAAGTTCCCTATATCCTCCCCCCTCCCGGCCCTGCTCCCCTACCCACCCGCTCCCACCCCTTGGCCACGGCGTTCCCCTGTATTGGGGCATATAAAGTCTGCATAACCAAGGGGCCTCTCTTCCCATTGATGGCCAACTAGGCCATCCTCTTCTATATATGCAGCTAGAGACACGAGCCCAAGGGGTACTAGTTAGTTCATGGTTATTCTTCCACCTATAGGGTTGAAGACCCCTTCAGCTCCTTGGGTACTTTCTCTAACTCCTTCTTCCTTGGGAACCCTGTGTTCCATCTAATAGCTGACCATGAGCTTCCACCTCCATGTTTGCCAGGCATTGGTATATTTTCCCCCGAGACAGCTATATCCGGGCCCTTTCAGCACCATCTTGCTAGCATATGCTATAGTGTCTATGTTTGGTGACTGATTGTGGGATGGATCCCTGGCAGCCGCAGTCGTTGGGTCCATCCTTTGGATTGAGCTGCACAAATGCTCCCTTTAACTCTTTCAATGTGTGCTTTGTTCTTAATTCTAGGAAGGGGTAACGTGTCCACATTTTGATCCTCCTTCTTCTTGAGTATCATGTGTTTAGTAAATTGTATCTTGGGTAGTCT
>LR749501.1:4893936-4906139 GCA_902729485.2 Mus minutoides
GCATTTAGCATTTTCTTTGATTGTCTTGTCTATGCTCCCTATAGAATCTTCTGTGCCTGAGATTCTCTCTTCCATCTCTTGCATTCTGTTGCTGATGCTCATATCTATGGTTCCTGATTTTTTTCCTATGGTTTCTATCTCCAGGGTTAACTCCTTTTGGTTTTTCTTAATTGTTTCTACTTCCATTTTTAGGTCCTGGGTGGTTTTGTTCCATTCCATCACGTGTTTGGTATTCTTTTCCTGTAACTCTCTCAGTATTTCCTCTTTAAATGCTTTTAGTTGTTTATCTGTGTTTTCCTGTAACTCTCTAATTTTTTCTTCTTTATATGCTTCTAGTTGTTTATCTTTGTTTTCCTGTATTTCCTTCTTATAGTCCTCCATCATCATCCTGACCAGTGATTTTATATCCATGTCCTGCTTTTCTGGTGTGCTGTTGTATCTAGGACTTGATGTGGTGGGTGAGTTTGGGTCTGGTGATGCCAAGTACCCTTGGATTTTGTTGCTTCTGTTCTTGCGCTTTCCTCCTGCCATCTCTGCCCGAGGTGACCTGGCGTTGGTGCAGACCAGAAAGGACCCGCTGTTTTGCCCTGGTCCCATATCAATCTCCTGGCTGATGTCTCAAGTTCCACAAGATTGGGCCGGAACAGAGGCTGTGTTCCCCTCCTCACCTCACTTCTAGAGATAGCTTGGGGAGTCCCGAAAGAGCCTAAGAGAGTGCACAGAGCCTGAGGCCTGGGACCTGAGCTCCTGATGTGGTCTTAAAGTCCTGGAGTTGCTGGGCTCAGAGGAAAGATGGCAGGGTGGAGGGTGCTCTGGCTGGGAGAGGCCCAGCCTCCGGTGGGGCGGGGCGGAGTTCTCGGATCCTGCCTCTGGGGGCAACCGCTGACCCGATGCTTCCAACACCACCTCTGCACTGCACTCACGCGTAACCCAGAAGAGATCTTAAAGTCCTGGGATGTCCCTAGCTGTGTCCGCTGGGCTCAGAGGAAAGATGGCGGGGTGGCGGGTGCTCTGGCTGGGAAAACCAGTCCTTTTTCTAATAAAGTTATGCACTTTATATTTGTAGCATTTTCTGTATCTGATTTTTAAAAATCATTTAACTATTTTCTTTTTGCCCTTTTTGCTACCTACCTTTTTGCTATTTAGAAATCAACAGAGGATTTTTAATTGGCTTTTTATTTCCTAGCATATCCCTCTCTCCCTCTCTTCCTCTCTCCTCCCCTCCACCCCCTCTCCCTCCCTCCCTGCTATTCTTTTAGCTTTCTTGAGATAAAGAAGCTCAGGTTCAAACTCACAGAAACCCCAGGTCCTGGCCTAGGGTAGCTACCACTGCCCCCAGTGTAGTTTGTCCCACTTCCTCTATAGTTTTTCCTCTACTAACTTGAAATTATCGACTACAGGTATGCTGTGATCATCCTTGATGCCCAGCCACAGATATTTAACAGTATTAGAAATCAGTGTTTTAACCAATGTCTGATCACTGTAAGAAGCATGGCTCCTTCTTATTTGCATGCTACTGCTCATTATTGAATGCCTGGCATTATCTCAGCTCTGTATTTCACTGGTTGTTCACTCTTGATAGCTCGTCCCTTACATTGGTGACTTACTCCCCCTTTCCCCTAGAGTATTTGTTACAAGCTGGTCTTAGCCCTCTTACAGGATCAAGGAGAACCATTTCTGGTGTCTCAGCTTGTTCACATTCCAAAGGCCGTTGTCCCAAAGCACCAAATTAATGTCTACCTTGGATGGTCTTTTTTTTTTTTTTTTTTTTTTTTTTTTTTTTTTTTTTTTTTTTTTTTTTTTTTTTTTTTTTTTTTTTTTTTTTTTTTTAATTTGTTCTTGCTTACAGCTTGGGATCTATTTCAGATCGTATTTTGCTAAGGGGAATGCTGAACAGCTTTACAGTTTGCTCAGTATCTGGTGGTTTTACAGCCATAGGGTACTTCCTGGGAACAAGGAGTGTGTGCTAGCTGTAGACATTCCTTCACATACGTGTGGAATGTAAAGAGTTTTCCCCAGTGTACTGGATATTAAAACTGACAAATGTAACAAAAGCGAGGTAGGTGTGAAGGCACAGACTCCTCTGAAGTCACTTGAGGGCAGTTTCAGCCAAGCCCATCTGCTATGGAGGTGTGTCAGCATGCGGGCAAGCTGGGGGAGTGACTACATTGCCCAACATTGACAGCTGTCCTGAGAACAGCCCTGTCTCCTCTTTCCTCATGGGATCACAGATCCTTCCATCTGGTATGAATGTCTTGTGTGTGTGTGTGTGTGTGTGTGAGAGAGAGAGAGAGAGAGAGAGAGAGAGAGAGAGAGAGAGAGATTTACTTATATACCTAAAGACTTGAAAACATAATGTAGAAAAAAAATATTGGGGCAAATAGTTCAGACTAAGGCTTAAGACAAAATTAACTTGCTTCTAATATAGTTACATATCTATAAGCCTGAAGGCCTTTTATTAGTTTATTTATTATTTATTCATTTTTGTGTGTGCACACACTTGTGCACATGTGGGGGTTAGGAGAACTTGTGGAAGTCCTCTTTCCTTTTCCTTTGCCACATGGGTATCAACTATCAAATTCAAGTTGTTAGGGTTTGTAGCAAGTGAAGTGCCCTTAACCTCCTGAGCCATTTTGCTAATTTCTATTCTATTACTTTATTTTTAATTTATATTCTAAATTCTTTTAATTCATATCATAAATGCTTTCACTAGTTCACTAAAGTAAATATGTGTCTCTTGTATTTCTGCTTCTTTTTCCATTGTATCAGTCAATGATACTTAATAGAAGTAATATTAATTTGAATTGTTCACCTTGGTGGGTTAATATATCAATGACTTATACACTATTATGCATTCTGGTAGATAGAACTTTGTTCAATGTGAGCAAATTCACGTAAGATTCATCCACCCCACTGTTGCCTTTTATGTGTGTGAAAAATGGGCTTGGGGTAGTGGCAAAGATGTGCTCTTTTTATAAATAAGCGTGTGGCTGGTAAAATACACAATAGACAAAGTAAGACTCACATTAACCTAAAGTCCTGGAAAACTGCCAAGAAACAACATCCATGCACATCACCTTTGAGCTCTCTCTTAGCTGGGGCCTGCTTTCTGCACTCAGGGGAATTTATTTATTTATTTACCAAAACTCTGTTTTCAAAGTATATTGTCATTGGCAAATAGCATTTAAAGTAGCCCTCACAAATTCAACTTGGAAATAACTGGACAGAAGCTAATCCCTGTTACAGCTAAGTGGTTAAGTTTGTTGTGTTCAGTTTTCAGAAAAATAAAAATAGAAAGGAAAAAGAAAAAGAAAACGCATCTCATGGTTGTTTCTAGCAGTAACTACACAGTCCTTGGATCTTACACCTTTAAAAGGTCTGACTGCGTTGCTTGGCAGGTGTCATGTGTGTTTAAAGATGCCATGATTGTTAGACACTCCAGCAGAGCGAGCAGCTCCTCCACAATTCATGGATTGCTGTTCTAGGTAAAAGCCTGTGACAGGCGCTGGCTGCATGTGAAGGTGGCAGCAGGGACAAAGTGTTGAATATATTGACTCATCAGTACAGCCGGCAAATTATGCTTCTCAGCCTCTTGGTAACATGTTTCCTCATTTAAAAACAGTTTTTATTTTTTTAAATTGCATATTAGGATCTGCTTCAAAATACAGATGCCCACCAAAGAGCGTTCCATGAAATCTACCGGACCAGGTCTGTCAATGGGATCCCAATGCCTCCTGATCAGCTAGAGGACATGGCTGAGAGGTAAGAGAATGTCGGATTTTATTTTATTTTTTATTTTTTGAAGGTTCTTTAAAAAAAATTGTTAGATGGATGCTTTTGTATTCTTTTTCACATTTTTTTCTTTCCCAAAATGAATTGTTACAATTTTAACAGGAATGCTTGCATTTGGTAAATGCAAAGTGGGTTCCCACACAGACGCTAAGAGTGCCAACATTCTAATATATTATTAACTGGAGAGAGTGAGCTGGAATGTTCCCACAGCCTGCAGATCACAGAAACGAGTTCCTCATCATAGGCTGTATTTTTATTCAATACTGTAAGGAACATTATGTAACATTGCAAAAACAGCTTATAAGAGAAACAGATGAGAGATGTGTTAGCAGGGAAGAGAACTAAATCAAAGCTTTTCATCGGTCCTGTTTTCTCTCAGATCCTTGAGCTAAGAAAAGAATCGGTTCCCCTGACCGCGGTGAGCAGGAAGCTAGTTTAAGAAGGCTGCCGTGTAACAGGTTCGGCCAGCCTCCTGTTACTATTAGTTACATCCTGTGAATTCTCCCTGTCTGTTCCTAGGTTTCATTTTGTGTCCTCCACATCTGAGCTGCACTTAATGAAAATGGAATTTCTCGAACTGAAGTACCGTCTGCTGTCCCTGCTGGTCCTCGCTGAGTCAAAGCTGAAGTCCTGGATCATCAAGTATGGGAGGCGAGAGTCTGTGGAACTGCTGCTGCAAAGCTATATCGTGAGTCTCTAGTGCTCTGACACAGGTCCACCGCTCTCTGAAGCGGCTTGGATCTGAGGTGTGGAGTTTTCCCCAAGCACCTAGAATATCAGCTTAGATTCTTTGAAATTTGATGTTGCAAATGCTGACTTTGGGAGGGTTCCCATTATTAATTGCATCGGACTCTAGTAAAGGGGGCTTATACATGACAAAATGGGTTTTTTTGTATATTCTTTAGTTGCAATCCATTAGTCCTTTAAAACTGAAGCTCCCAGTGTGAATAAATAGGCAACTGTTTTTAGTTTTGCACATGGGGACTGTCAGTGTGTTAGATTTGCTGTGTGAGTCTCCTTTCACGACTTTGCTATGCCTGTGTATGTTCAGGTACTGGGCAATTTTAATTCTTAAATATTATCTCATGATCTTAGGGTATTGGTCTAGATAATCCTAATTCTATCTAGAAGAGTAGTCCTGAATTAAAGAGTGTGGCTGTTCTATTTACATATAGTTAATACAATGTGTTTAATAAAATAAATTTATTTCCTCTTAGTCAACTAATCATGCCCTCACACAAATTATTTGCAACATTTGATTGAAAATATTCATATTCCGAGCATCTCTGTTCTCTGACATATGTTTAAAGTGGGTTCTAAGCTATAAAACTAAACTGCTGACATATTAGCTTATTAAAGTCTGACAAGTCAAAGTAACGTACAGATTATGTGCTTGAAACTCATATTAAAACTGTGTATTTTTTTGTAAGTACCCATTTTGGACCCACAATCAGCTTTGTTACATCTTAGTTTTACTCTTTAGCTGATATGTTAGCTACATGAATTTGAAAAAATATAAACATTTACCCTGTGGTTTGTACATCTTCTGTCTAGATTCACTAATGTGGTCTGGGAAACATTTGTTTCAATATCTGTGAACTCTGTTAGAATATGTTCCTTTATCCATTTGTAGCTATTTTGGTAAGGAAAAGAAATCCATGTTAAAAAATTCTAGCAATTGTCTTAGTCTCATAAATATTAAATGGATTTATACCTTCAATTTTAGTAATAGCAAATGATGCACTCGGCGTAGGACTTGATTGCATAGGCTCTGTGCTTTGTTCTAACAATTTAGGAACAGCCAATCAGAATTAAGTACCTAATAAGACCGCTTTACCAACTTGATGTTCCAAAACAATGGTATTAATAATTCTCTTCGAACTCCTCTAAAGATATATTAATAGAGAGTTGATGTTAATGTCAGTACTTCCTGCCCACTCCATAAAGTTAAAAAGTTCATCAAGATGCTAATTTCAAACTGCTCTGCAAATTTCATGTATGAGTAGAATGGACCATCATCCTACATTCCCAACAGGTTTCTATGCATGCACTCTGCTAGTGAAGAACACCTAGCTAAAGCTTCTTATAAGTAGCATTAAAGCCCCTTTTGGTGAATAATTTCAATGACTGTGGACCTCTGAGTATTTCACTTTTCACCTCAATAAAGACTCACAATGCAGTTAACATAAACGGAAGACAGTGGAGCTGTCTCTGGAGTTTAAATGTCCCAACCCCATGCCCCAGGTGACACAAGGAGCAAGAAATGGAGTCAGAATTGGAGTCTAGATATTTCCATGTGAAAAAAGAATCTTATAAGTAACACTTGTCAGTAAAAAGGCCTCTGGTCAATGAGCTTAGGCAGCAAATAAGAGGTGGGACACTGGGAGGAAGGAGAGGATTCTGGGAAACTGTAAGTGGCATGAAGATTCACCCAGAAACATAGAGGAGGTCAAAAGCATGTGAGCTGAGCAGAGGTAACCAGCCACATGGATGAACACATGATAGAATAAAAAGAGATTTGCCCCAGACTTAGACACATGAAGCAGAAAAAAGGTAACCAACCATGTGGTTGACTAGTTTGTATGGGTTAAATAGCTAGTCAAAGAATGCGCCAAAGCTTGTAGCCTAGGCATTTATAAATATATAGTCTCAGAGTCAGCATTCTGGGATCAGGGGCTGGAAAGAGGAAAAAGCTTATTTTTTTTATATTTCAAAATCAAAAGCCCTCATAGGCATGTACCACTGTTCCCCTCTAAATATATAACTTGTGAAAATAATTAACCAAAATACCATAATTAACCAATAGTCATCAACCAAAAATTTTCCTGGCTATTGAACAGTAGTGACTAAAAGACTGTTGTTCTCATAAATATTACTTCCTCCTAGAATGTTTAAAACTGAATAATGTTTTATGCTTCTGCTCTGCAGTAGTTTGGTCGCCACCGGCATTCATCTCTGTGCCAGGCAGCATGGTAGAAAGCGGGGGACACTGAAGCATTGCCACGGGGAAGCATGTCCTCGTCCCACGTCACCGATTCACTACCCGTGGAACCTTAGGGAATGATTGACATTTCTGTGCTGTTGTGTCTTTCCGCAGTTTTTTCCTTTCTACCATGATGATTGTAGTAGTAGAATATTGGAGACTCTTCTAAAGCCCAGAGTTTGTACACTGCCTTTCTTCAGTGTCATACCGCACGGGTGGCTCTCGTCCTCTGGTGCTGTCAGAGAAATCTCACTCATTCCAGAACAGACTGTTCCAAAAAGTGTGAAGATTTTTCAATAAAACTATAAAGTCAGTCATTTAAAACTAACTCTTTCTCCCTCACTTAAAAATATAAACATGGCACGTTGCTGTATTTTATAATAAAGGGGATGATACTGAGGCTATGAAGATTCCAAGATTAGCTTTCTTGGTGTTGGTGTTTAACTTGACGTTAATCACATGCAGAGAAAAAGGTAGCGCACATTTTATGGGTTGGAGAATTACGACTATGCTTCTTGGCTGAGCTATGATCCGATGAGGAATTTACATTTTTGAAAAGTAAATGCCTTTATGTTTGTTATGAAAGCAATTAGACCATCACTGGTAGTCACTGAAACTGCCCAGCTGTTAACTCATGCTGTCCAGCCTGAGTACAGCCCCATGTGGCCTATGTGGAGAACCAACTTCCACAAGTTGTATTCTGACTTTTATAAGTATACCATGGCACATATATCCTGACATATAAAGCACACACACAAATAAATAAATTTAAATTTAATAAAAATATTTAAATGTTAGACTGTATGCTGCTGATCAGTGATTGTAGAAAGCATTGGTTAGGCACCTTTGATGTCAGAATTGTTTACAGTGGTCTTGATAATAAACATGGAATGTCCATTTTTGCTAGGTAAACAGGAATTCAATGTTTCTATTTTTCATCTGAAAGAAAGAAAATTTCTTGGAATTGTAGAGATTTCAAGTCCAACATAAATAACACAAATACTTACCTTACCATTCACAACAATTTTTAATGTAAATGGACAGTCCTAATAAAATTTAAAGGATTTATAATTAGGTGGTTTAGCTTTCTTGGTGAAATGAATGAGGTTTTATTTATTACATCTGTACATTAAAGTCAGAAATGTTCTCACCTGTAATATTTTGGTTTCGATATCATTAAGTAGTAACTTAATTTTTCTTACCTCATCATCCATATTAATAATAGTCCATTTGATTCCACACCCCAGTTTTAGCCACATTATTAATAAAGTAAATTAACCATGTCATTTTAAATTAAAATGTGCATTTCCCTGAGAGACATGTCTAACACAGTAAAATGGAGGCTTTGCAAGCTCCTGTGAGAGTGGCTATCCTAGACAAACTTCACTGTTCAGTGGCTTCTCCAAATCACTGGGACTGGTAAACATTTGAAATAACAAATAGGATTTTTAAAAAATTAATTGTCTAATTGTTCTCACAGAAAAGCCCAATGATAATGAATTCTTTGGTTTTATTCTTTTTTTTTTTTTTTTTGCTTTTCGAGACAGGGTTTCTCTGTGTAGCCCTGGCTGTACTGGAATTCGCTTTGTAGACCAGGCTGGCCTCGAACTCAGAAATCCACCTGTCTCTGCCTCCCCAGTGCTGGGATTAAAGACATGCGCCACCACGCCCGGCTTTTTTTCCTTTTTTGGGGGGGGGCTGTATATTCTTATCTTGCCTCCTATTTTTAGGCCTAAGACAAAGCTGGAAATAATCATTTTGTTTTTATTCACCTGTAATTAATTTGAAAGTTAGTCAGCAAGGATAGCAGCCAAGGCACTGTGGCTGCTGCTCTCTAGTCTTCAGCACTCATGGCTTCTTGCGGTTTGCAGTAACTCCACGGAGACAATATTCTTCTCTGTCAAGAGCCGTTGTTTCTTCAATTGCTCAAACACCATTTTGAGTATTATAACATTCCACTTTTAAACCAAAATGGCTTGCTTATTTGATTAGAATGGTTCACCATTTAAGGTCTTGTAATTATTCTTTTCCCTAGTTTGGGAGTAAGAGTAGGACTTAAGACTAAACGAGGAATTTTCTAGACAACTATTGTCATATGCCATTCTTAGCTAAACAAAAATCCCTATTAAAGTTATTCAATAAAATAATCACAGAAACCTCTCAGACCATGGAATTAATAGCTTTCTATATCTACTTTATTTCTAGAGAATAATGTATAAATGTTCTGTAAATATTAAACAATCCTCACTGTAGTTAGTATTTAATGTAATAGAATATATAATTACATCTTACATAATACAATTACATATTACATATAACTATACATATGGGATATATATATACATATATATGTATATGTATATGTATATGTATATGTATGTATGTATATATATATATATATATATATATATATATATATATATATATATATAAAATGTTTAATGTAAATTAAAAACCCTGATAAAATTTTAAAAGATTTATATAAAATTGTTTGATTTAGCTCTCTCGGTGAAATTAATGTGCTTTTATTATGTCTATTTATAAATGAAAGGCAGAAATTTTCTTCTAATATTTTTGTTTCAACATCATAAGTGGTGCCTTAACTTTTCTTATTATCCATGCTAGGAGTACATTTGATTCTATAACCCAGTTTTAGCCATATTTTTAATAAACTAAATTATATCATTTTAATTTAAATATGCATATATAAGTATATATAATATATAGTATACATTATTAATATTCTCAACATATATAATGTATACAGATAACATATAATTATTATAATAATATATTAGTATATAATATGTGATATAGGGTTTTATATTGAAACAAGGTAACTAGTGGTAAAGATCTGAGTGTTCATGATACTGTTTTATGAGCCATTTTTGCCTCTATATGAAACATCAGTTAGCATGTTATTCAGAGCTGCAAGCAAACTGTACAAGGCTCCAGTTTGTAAAGCATAACTTTGCATTTTGTCATAGTGATGATCGTTCTTAACTATTTTAATTGGTAAACTCTTAGAATTCATTCTGCTAGTAGGAGAACTGGAAGAGGTTTTGGAGACACATTGTCAGCTATAATTGTATTAATTTTCTACTTGGAGTAGTAAGTACAACCTTTTAAGCAGCGTGGGGGGAGGGGGAGAGAAGCATTGATACAAAGTTTACCTAAGACTCAGAGTTCTCACGTTCATTGTCTCTATGCAGGAGCACTGATTTTATTCTGTATGTAGACTCTGTACAGATTAACACAAAGCTGTATCTTAGTCTATTTGGGGGGGGTTAGGTAATTGGAATATGAAACCATCCTTAATATGGGCAGCATATACAATTATTTTTAAACTTTTTACTTTTTAAATTTTTAACCAAAGTGCTTTCACTGTCATATATTTTTAACTGGAATTTCCTCAAAGCAGCCAGTCATCCCCCTGGGCTAATGTTCAAAGAACAGCAGACTTCTACAGCTCCAACACAGTGGGACATTAAAATGTTCCCCCAAATTTAGCAGTTTCTAAATGTTAGTCCCAGATCCTCTGGAGAAAATTCTGTACTTTGGGAAAAAAACAAAAAAAAACTTTGCACAGTAAAGAAATAGAATGTTTTCTC
The DNA here is from genome assembly GCA_902729485.2 of Mus minutoides. Classification (NCBI taxonomy): domain Eukaryota; kingdom Metazoa; phylum Chordata; class Mammalia; order Rodentia; family Muridae; genus Mus; species Mus minutoides. The sequence goes on from LR749501.1 coordinate 4,904,323, forward strand.
AGTCTGGCACTTAGTTGGTATGGAGAATGTAGGTCACAAACAACCTGAGTAATTCATGACAGAGGAATTAATTTTGCATTTTCCAATAGAATGAGGTTGGTAGCCTTGGATAAAATACCCATAAGCTTATAAGGCAAATTAAACCTTTTCGTTTGTGGTCAAGTCTAACGTTCACTACCTGCTGACCAGTTGTGCGTCTCTCTCTAGTCTTTTATAGAAAACAGCAAGTTCTTTGAACAGTATGAAGTGACATACCAGATCCTGAAACAGACAGCTGAAATGTACGTCAAAGCAGATGGATCAGGTAAAGCACACAGCACACTTGGGATTTGCAGAGGGGGCTGGGGTAGGAGGGAAAGAGAAGAGAAAATAAGGATGATTAGGGGGGAATATGGTTCAGGTTTTTCTTTTTTTTAAAATAGCATTATGAAAATGCCCTAAAGAAATGTAACTTGTTTTGGTGCCAACTTAAGGAGCACTTAAAATCAACAGGTTTCTATGGGGTCAGATCAATTATTTTTTTACTATGTAGATTCTTTGTGACTATACACTTAGAGTAATTCTGTGAGGTGTCTGTCTTGCATAATGATACTTTTTTTTTCCCGGAGTATAATCTTCTAAGATAAAACAAAAATAAGCATTCTATTTTCTAAGTTGCAATTTTTCAGCCTAGCTGAAATTCCAAGGGGATTAAAAACTGTGGAATAACTTGAATATAGACACGAGAGCTTAAGTTACTGTGGAGATAAACTTTGGAAGATATGTTTGCTTACAGCTTGCAGATGTTGCCACAACTGTTGGGAATAGAACCTTGTATTGCTGATCAATGCCCTTGTTTCTGGTGCTTAAGAACAAAGGGAAATAGAGGGAGGGTTTTGTGTACAGAATGGAGACTCAATTGACTGTTTCTGATTCAGTGGAGGAAGCTGAGAACGTGATGAAATTCATGAGTGAAACTACTGCCCAGTGGAGGAATCTCTCCGTGGAAGTGCGGAGTGTACGGAGCATGCTGGAAGAGGTGATCTCCAACTGGGATCGCTATGGTGATACCGTGGCTAGTCTCCAAGCCTGGCTAGAAGATGCAGAGAAAATGCTAAGCCAATCAGAAAATGCCAAGAAGGTAAGCCTGTTGACGGGAAAGGAAGAGGCATGCTCTGGATTTATGAATGAGAGATTCTCCCTGGGCATGTCAGATAGTTAAGATTTCACTCAAGAACCCTTCTTAAGAGATTTACCCCAGCTGAGTTAAATGGCATTAGATATGTAAATAGTGGCTAGTCAAAGCTCTGTGAAGATAGATCTCTGTTTTTACAATGATCTAACATTTTCATTGAGAAGGGTAGCAAATAATACTAATCAACTACTCATAAAGAGGTAGCAAAATCTAATGGGCAGCAGATATTGCTGTTTGCACACGAGGTCTGTGTAGATGGGCCTGACTAGGTTTCTTATTCACAGCTGTGGATGCCTACACAAGGCCTACATCTGTGCATGTGTGCACATACACACACACACACACACATACACAGAGAGAGGTACTGAATCTGTGTATCAATACATCCATGGAATAGTGGGACTACCACAGTCTTGAACTCTTTAGAAATTTTCTTTTGGGTTTCATAATCTGAAATGAATAGAAGCCAGTTCCTGTGAATAGAAGCCAGTTCCTGTGACTAGAAGCTATTACTGCGTTCAGTGTCCTTGCCCTCAGTGTCTGACCTAGAAAATATTTCCTTTGAAATCTGAATGTAATATACACTTATGTATACATACATATATATATATATATATATATATATATATATATATATATATAT
>LR749501.1:4906239-4967027 GCA_902729485.2 Mus minutoides
AAAAAATGCCATAGATGTCCTTACATGATAACATAAACAGCCAGGTGCACCGTCATGTGCCTGGAGTCCCAGCTGTTTATTTGACTCAGGGTGGAGGATTGCTTGAGTCTGCAAGCATAGGACTTGCCTGGGCAGCAAGTCTGGAGCCTGATTGATAAAAGCAAAAAGATGGGCTTGGGAGACAGCCTGGACGGTAAAGTACTTGGTAAGGACTTGCTTTGAGTCCTTGGAATCCATGTAAACATATGTAGGTGCGGTGGCACATGACTGCAGAGCCTGTGCAGGGAGGCAAAGACAGATGCATTTCTATGACTCTCTGGCCAGGCAACACACTTGCCTAGCACACTTGGCAGGCTCCAGGCCAGTAAGATACCCCAGCTCAAAAGAAAACAGAAAAAAAAAAAAGGTAAATAACGGAATCCTCAATGCGTGGAGGAAAATACCTGGAGTCCAATGTTGTCCTCTGGATTCCACATACACTGTGTGTGCACACAATGCGCGTGCGCACACACACACACACACACACACACACACACATCCGCATGTAAGTGTACACGTGACAGAAGAAAAATGAAAAACAAAGACATCTGGCATTTCTAGCTCATATTCTGAAGTCTTGTTCAAAATCTGAGTTTTGGAAGGGATTTGACATCTGTCTTGAAGCTGCCACATGCTTTTGAACAGGCCTTCTTGGTTTGGTTCTTGTTATATCCATAATTAGTATTTGGTATGTGACTTATGAGTGCGTGTCCTTCCTCACTTAGGATTTTTTTCGAAATCTGCCTCACTGGATTCAGCAGCACACAGCCATGAATGATGCTGGGAACTTCCTGATTGAGACCTGCGATGAGATCGTTTCTCGAGACCTTAAACAGCAGTTGCTCTTATTGAACGGTCGATGGAGGGAGCTCTTCATGGAAGTCAAGCAAGTATGTCCTTCAAACCAACACTCACTTCTGATGCGTGTGCCATCAGTGTGTAGCAACTTGCTGACAGCCAGTTTTACTGCGATTATTAGGGTGGAATAGAGAAGTGTTAAAAACTGCCTGTATTTTATTGCTAATTAGTCATTCTTGTCTGTTCATGGTGGAGGAGCATTAACGGGACGCAGCGTTTGGTTCAGGGTCGTGTCGGCCTGCGTCGGCAGACATTTTGCTTTTCAAATCCTTACTGCTTACTTGCTCCCTTTTTCTTTTTTCTTTCTTTTTTTTTCTGTTAAGGTAACTGAATTTATTTCAAACTTATCTAAAATAAGAATCAGGAATTAGAATTTTTCTTACCGTATATGAGGCTATCTCCCAGCGAAGGCTGTGGGCTTCTAGAATCATAGCTTTAATGACTTTCAAATCCTTCTTTCCCCACTCCTCAGTATGCAAGAGCAGATGAGATGGACAGAATGAAGAAAGAATATACAGACATCACTACTACTCTCTCTGGTTTTGCAACTGAAGCCCACAGGAAACTCTCTGAGCCTTTAGAAGTCTCTTTTATCAATGTCAAGTTATTAATTCAAGACTTGGAGGTAAGGACTTTCTGGATCAAAGAAATGACACACATATTGTAAAAATAAAAACTAGACAGGATGTCCAGGTCTACAGGAAACTGTTTCTGAATCTGAGAGATCATTTTGACAGGTCTACATATTTGCTGGCTTGTGTGGAAAATAAACTTGAATTTTTAGAAGGTATCTTTTGAAAATATGAAGTAACTTCAAAATAATTTTTCAACATGGGATTCTTTTCCTACATACAAATTATAAAACATTAGGAAAACAAAAACAAACAAACAAAAAAAAACCCTTTAGATAGGACTTCCAAATAAATGCCCTAAACAATAAAGGGTTTGCTGCATGAATTTGGCCTTGGCATTTTCTTAAAAGCCTGTACATTTCAAAAGTGAAATAATGGAGTTTTTTACTGACAGGAGAAGTTTGAACAATTACTTAAATGAAAAAAAAAATAGACCAGAGTATTGTCTTTTAAAAATTTTTGTAAATAGTTTAAAATTTTAAAAGTAATATACATAGGAAAAAGAGAGCATAGACCATGGTGAACTGCCAACTTTAGCTGCCACCATGTGAGATGATAAGAAATTAAAATTTCCACCATGCTAAATTTCCAAGTTTTCTCCAGTGACAATGTGTATGTATTTTTTAATAAAGTAAATATCATTTTAACTCTCTTTTTTATTGTTATTTATTCAATTTACATCCTGATTGCTATCTCCCTCCCCTTCTCCTCTGAGAGAGTAGAGACCCCCCCCCTGCATATACCCCCCACACTAGTATATCAAGTCTCTGTGGGGCTAGGTGCATCCTCTCTCACTGAGGCAGCCCAGCTAGAAGAGAATATTCCACAAAAGACCAAGCTGTACATCTGCTGCATACATGTAGGGGTGGGGGTGGAGGTGGGCCTGGGGGTGGGGGGGTTAGATCTCGTCCATATATGCTCTTTGGTTGGTAGTTCAGTCTCTGAGAGTCCAAAGGGTCCAGCTTAATTGGCACCATTGGTCTTCCCGTGGAGATCCTATCTCTTTCGGGATCCTCAATCCTTCCCCCAGCTCTTCCATAAGAATAAAAAAATTATGGAACTCTTCACAAATTTGTGTGTCAACCTTGTACAGGATCCATGGTAACCTTCTCTGTAGCCTTCCGATTTTAGTATATGTACTGCTGAAGCAAGCACCAGTTTAATTCTTAAAGTCAAGATTTCCCCCTATATTACTTAAATGCATTTGCATGCATTACATGTATGAATATTTTAATATTACATTAGCCTATTTTAGAAAGTGTAAAGATGACATCAAATAATCTTGGCGCTGACTTAAGAATATGTGATCATTTTAAAAAGAAAATTTAGTGTATGCATTTAGTATAGTGCTGTCTGTATGTCATTTAATACCAAAAGCAATGGCTTTCCTAAAGGAGTCGGTAGTGAGGATAGAATTTCACAAAGTGCATACAGAGGTTTTTGTCCCCATTTCTGTGGTATTCTGCACTAGAAAAGAGATAGATGCATTGTGCACTAATTGAGCTGCCTCAATGACTCATGCAGGATCTTGAGAAGAGGGTGCCTGTGATGGATGCTCAGTACAAGATGGTTGCCAAGAAGGCACACCTCCTTGCCAAAGAAAGTCCCCAAGAAGAAGCGAATGAAATGCTTACAACTATGTCCAAGCTCAAAGAACAGCTATCCAAGGTGGGAGAATACTTCATGCTACACCATGTAGTGGAGCAACCATACTGCCTTCCAGTGGTTTCTATCTCCATGGTTACCCATGGATACATCCTTGACTTGTCCACCTTTGAGCTACCCTGAGGTTCTTGATATAGAGATTTTGATACGTATTTAAAAAAATAAAGTGGGACACTGATATCTTTTTTACATCTCTCCTAATTTAGGACTGCTCTAAGCTCTGCTTCAGTAGAAAAGTCTGGGTTTTTCAGGAGAAAGCTGTTAAATGTTATAAAACAGAGGGTATAGAAGGAGAGATAGAGACAGATGTAGGACAAAGCAGAGGAGGATGGAGAAGAAGAGGAAGAAGAGAAGGCTATACTATTGCATTGAGATTTTTATTAAGATTTACTTAATATAAATCCAGTCTACCTACTCATGTGTTTTTCTACTAACATGGCCTCCTGTTGTTGAGAGACTTTTTTTTATCAAGAGCTTTGAGTGTTCCATTAGAAACTTTTAACTCAATGTGAGTTTTAAGACAATTTCATTGCTTTCAAAATTCCCTACTAAGTGCGGGTAATTAGCTTCCAGCAAATAGGAGGGGTGGGGATAATAAGCACAGGAACTGTGGTATTCTATGAGGAGGAGTCGGAGGATCAATGAAGGCTGAAGTGCCTTTCAAGTCAGAGAGGAGAGCTAGTGTACAAGGTGAAATCAGTATTGAAGGATTAATGGAAAAGATGAACAAATGCAAAGAAGAGTGAAAATAGGTGAATAATAGGCTTAAAGACAAAAATGGCAGCCTGGCGTTCATTGCAAATACTTCAGTTAAATTTATTCTGACATTCTAGTTGGAAGTAGTTTTAACTTAATGGTACCGAACAATTTTACTCTTCTATACCAGTAAAATTTGCTCAAACGTACAATAAAAGAAGCCACTGTTTCCAACTTTCCAACAACATGTTGGGCTGTATATCCATGGCTTCGTGGTTTGTACCTCTCATGCTGGGCCAGGTGCAGTAGTGAAGGACCACCCTTGAGAAAGTTGATATCTTGTGCTCATCTAAGCTAGCACTCTCTCGTTCTCTGTCTCTGTCTCTGTCTCTGTCTCTGTCTCTCTCTCTCACTCTCTCTCTCTCTCTTGTTGTTATTGTCAATACTATTATTACTCTTAGAGACAGGACATCCCTATCCACATAGCTAGCCTGGAGTTCATTAGAGTGAAGCTAGACTCACACTTCTGTCCATCTTTCTGCCTGTTTTCCAGGTGTTAGAATAAGATCGTCTACCCATGTCTTAAGTCATGCTCTCTTCCTGATGTTTGGTATGCCACATGCTGACAAGCCTCTTTCTCCAACCTAGGAAAGAGCAATATAACAGGAGTTCAACATATCAGTGAATTCTCAGGCTTCTTCAAGAGAATGGTTGAAATATATCATTGTAGTAGAGATGGTAGCTTACAGTTGATGGGCTTGTCTTTTAACAGTATATTCTAGAATAAGAATGTATTTCTGCATATGCACCTCTGCCAAAGTGTAACAAAAGTCAATGTTTACTTCAATTATTTTTTGTGGACTATTTCTCATGTAGCTAGTGCATCAGTGATTTTATTGTTAATAATAATAATATTGTGTTAATAATATTTTGGATGGAATCTTAAGATAGCAAGGAGGACCAAGATTTCCTATACAATTATAAGGTCCTAGAGCTCAGACATGCAGAGATCTTATAGAGCTCCTGAGTACCAAGAATATGGATTTAGGGATATTAAAATCAAAGACAGAGGAGGACTAGGCAGTTTAGACTGAGTCGACATCCTCTGATGTGAGAACCTCCATGAATAAATTGGTGTTTAGTACGTTTTGGGGATGAATAGGACATTGACAAGCAGAGAAGGCAAAGCCTAGCGCTGGTGAGAGTATGGAAAATGGGCATTTCAGAAGTGCTTAGCAGGTACTCCTGGGCTCATAGTTCATGGCAAAAGCTCACGAAAATCAACTGGAAGCCTCGTGTCCTCTGGGCAATGTGGTAAGAACTCATGACTGTCTCAGATGTCGTTGCCAAAGTGAAAGTGGGTAGCATGGTGCCTAAAGTGGGATCTAGTGCCATCTGCCTCTCTGACTGTATAATTTACATGGGAAGTGCCATCCAGATGGACAACTTAGATGAATTCTGCTGAGAAAACACTGCAGCTCTTCATTTGTCTCAGTGAACTAGTATTTTTGTATTTTATTTTTATTTTTACCAGTAAAGCTTAATCATCACATAGCACAAAATAAAAGAGAGCCATCTTCAGAAATGTCTCAGTACCAAGTGACCATCTCACCAGAAACACGCTCTTTAGAGCTAAGTACAGGTCTGGTGCTTCAAGCACTTAATGGCCTCTCGTGGGATGTGTTCTGTTCTTTTCAAAGGTCAAAGAATGTTGCTCCCCACTGTTGTATGAGGCCCAGCAACTGAGTGTTCCTTTGGAAGAACTGGAGATGCAAATCACGTCCTTCTATGACTCCCTTGGAAAAATCAATGAGATTCTATCAGTTCTTGAGCAAGAAGCACAATCAAGTGCGCTTTTTAAGCAAAAACACCAGGTAAGAAAAAAATCCCTTTCAGAGATATCCTCCTTTTAAAGTGTATTTAATAAGGTTGGGGCATGTTTTCCTGTGAGAGAAGTCCAGTTAATACAAAAGGTATTTTCCCACTACAGTAGGGTACTAGTAACTGAAACCAAAGTGTATGCTTTTTCCAGAGAAGACACCCTGCTCTATGCTTAGTGGAAGGAATGGGGACTTGAACCATTTCCAGGGTACAGTCAGCTTGGATACTTGGATCAAGCTCAGCTAGTAAGAACCAAGCTCTGTAATTCTGGGTTGAGACAGTCCCTGGGAGACACCAGAAGGAGGAGCTTTGTGGAGAGGTAGAGTCATCAAAACTAAGTTGTGTCTGAAAATGACATATGGAGGCCTCTCATATATGTTGTTCATTGGGAGAAAAGTTCCAAGTTGAGTACAATTAAGAAAACTAATTTGTTTTGAGCACCTGCCTTTGCATCTTTGAACTGGCCACATGAGCTAAAGGCTCTCAGCTCATTTCTAATTGTCTCTGCATACACTTAGATGGGGCATTCTGAACTCTAGCATCAGGGGGGTTGAATTTCTATGCTGAGTCTCTAGAATAAGTGACATATAGAGAAGAGCCAAACCTACTCTGTCTCAAAACAAGAAGGGCTCCCTACAGTAGAAGGGCCTCTGTTGTTCCTTTACCAGGGGCTATTAAATTAGCTAACCCTGTATTTCCTCCAGCAAATCTATATATCATATTTCATGAATAAAATTCCGAAAAGAGTTTAATTAAGGGTTTTTTTTGTGCCATTTGTACTTTTATAAGATTAGAAAACATGGAAGTGTTCAGGTTTTCCATCTTTCAGTTGATTTCCTTTTAGGACTTTACTTGGTGATACTCTGCACTCATGCCTTTGGGCCTTACCTGTTAACTCATTAACTGATAAAATGGTTGATTTCTTCTGAAAGTGTACACGTTTCCTGTGCCTTGATTTCTTGTGTTTATGCTTTTTAAATGTATAAATTAGTAAATCATTCTCCATTTGAGCCACATATCTATAATGTATGTCATATGATATCTTTTCTTCGACTGTAGGAATAAGTCTGTTTGATTAACCATTATAGAAATATGTTTGGTGTGGATTTTTATAGCAGATCCGTGTGCTCAGAATCCCGTAGTGTGAGGTGCAGTTAATTAACCTGTTTACTTGGCTTATTGTAGACAGGCCTGTCCTTCAGATGAGGGGGTGACTGTAGGAAACCTTTGCTACTACACTACACTACAGTAACTGAGATATATTCATGGAAGGGACAGCCTCAGCTAGTAGGATGAGCAGAATGTCTGAACTGAGAGGCAGGACAGTCACAGTTTAGGTCTTATGTAGCAAGATGTTTATTAACTTTACTTGCATCATGTAAGCCAATGGTGATCACACCTACTAATTAATGTTTAATAATTCATAAAACTATTATTACTATGGATAGTATACCCACAACCATTATTGGAAAACCCTATTCGAATGACATCATGGCATTGGATGAAAATCATTTATTTTGAAGGATGGTAACATACCCTGTGTTCCTAAATTTCGATGAAATGTGGTTAAATATTCTTTTCATCATTAAAGACATATATTATTGACAAGAACTATTTTATAAAATATTTTCATTTCTACTTTTTGAACTTCCAGTTGTTCAAAGGGGAAAGGTATACCCTAATTCTGTTTTGTCAAAACAAAAGGCCTGCTTTAAATATTTGCATCTAAGTGACCAAAATGGCATACAAACAACAGTTTGAATATTCTTTTCAAAACTTAGAAAATGTAGTAATACAAGTGGTGTGTATTCAAGACAGAAATGATCTTCTGTCTCCACGTGGACTAGCCCACGTCCACCCTGTATGCTGCCAAGATTAGTAAGATGCAAGGTGGAGAGGCAGACAGAAGAAGCCTGTCTACCCCTACTGCGTCCCCTTTGGAAGGGTGTGCAAGAGCGTGCAGTTCCCCAGGCCTGGTCATCTCCTTCCTGCTTTGACTAGATCTCAATAGGAAGGTGGGTAGCTTGGGAACTGTATTCATTCAAACCTAGTGCATACAAGCGATGGAAAATCTGTGGCACGGGATTCACTAAAGGAGGTGTGCGCTGTGTTAAATTTACTTAGTGGAATTAAAACCCAATAACATCATTAGTGTCAATTGTTCTTTTGAAAAGCCACAGGACTGTCCATCAATCAGTTGGAGGAATACAGAAGCTAGACAATTTTATGTTCTGCCATTTTCTTAATGTTAATAAGATGTGCATGAAACATAAAGTCTAAAACCTCACCATGACATTTAAATGCCTTGTATAAAAAGCATTGACTTCAATGATTGCTTAAATCAAGTTCTTTTGAAAAGAACTGTTTTTCTGTACTTCTGATTTCCCTGGCTGTTCATCAAAAGCCTAGGAGCTATAAATGCTGGTGCTAATAACAGTGCTTCTCTCTCTGCCCTCCCTCCCTCCCTCCCTCCCTCCCTCTCATCTTCCCTCCTTCCTCTTTCATTCTGGCATATAACCAATACCACCGTGTCTTTCCTTCCTTTTAGGAACTGTTAGCTTCCCAAGAGAACTGTAAGAAATCCTTGACACTCGTAGAGAAGGGCAGCCAAAGTGTTCAGAAGCTGGTGACCTTGAGCCAGGCACTAAAGCACTGGGACCACACAAAACTGCAGAAGCAGATAGCAGATGTCCATCATGCATTCCAGGTAAGTCTTTCTCCCTGCTTTAGGCATTTTCATCCTGGAAAACAGAGAAGGAGGGCAGATAAGGCACTTATGACTCAAGCAACTCCCTCTCTAATACTTGAAAACCATTACTGCCTTTCTAATGTTAATATTCAAAACAGTTAACTATCCTTATAATGAGAAATCTTCCCTTCAAGTCCTTTCCAAACAAATAATAATATTAATAATTAGTAGTGATATAATACCACCTGGCCAAACAAAGCCTCAATCCTGAGAAAGCAGCTTCCTATTATGCTTTATGCATACAAATAATTATATGTTATATAATAGATTATGTATTTATAATTATATAATTATGATATATGGTTATATACAATATATAATAATTCTATATATTGTTATTTATATTCATGTAATACATAATATATTTATTATATAAATTATATTATATATTTATATATTATATTTATATATTATAATATACATTTGTATATTATATAAAATATAATAATACTTATATATTATGTCTATATTTATACAATATATAAAATATAATTATATAATTTATATAGTAAATATAAATATATTATGTATTGCATGAATATAATAATATAAATAATATTAATATATAATATACAAAATATGGTTATTATATATAACAATATAAATATATAATATACTGTATATAATATATACTTATAATTATGTTGTAATTATATTATAATTGTTGTATATGTAATAATATAGAATTTAAATGTTATATGTAATATATAATAATATATAATTATTATGTATATAATATAGATAAACATATTATATACTAGTGGTGGCGCATGCCTTTAATCTCAGCACTTGGGAGGCAGAGGCAGGTGGATTTCTGAGTTCGAGGCCAGCCTGGTCTACAGAGTGAGTTCCAGGACAGCCAGGGCTATATGTATTATTAAAAGTCATCCAGAGATGATTTAGTTTTAGTATATGCAGAATGATGTGCTTAGGTCACATGCAACCCCTACCTCATTAATGAATGAAACTCTGAGCTTTGTGCTTTGAGCTCCTGGAGTAAATCCCAGGGTACCAAGAGGTGATTCTACTTTTTGTATTTAGAACATGATCAAGAAAACTGGAGACTGGAAGAAGCACGTGGAAGCCAACAGCCGTTTGATGAAGAAGTTTGAGGAGTCTCGGGCAGAGTTGGAGAAGGTGCTTAGGGTTGCTCAGGAGGGCCTTCAGGAGAAGGGGGACCCTGAGGAGCTCCTTCGGAGACACACGGTGAGTCTGCTTCATGTGATACAACTGATCCATGTGTGCGGACAACCTATCTCAGGAAAATAAAAAGACAATTCTGACCTCAAGGAGGAAAGTTGGGGGAGCCAGAGAGGCCTGAACTTTAAGGGCATCAAACCCTAGAAACAGCAGCAGGACAATTCTCAAGAGAAGCATCCTTGTTGAGTTACTTGAGCTCCTGGGATAGCAGAGAATATGGATGATTTAGACCCTCAGACTGTAAGTCCATTATGTAGCTCGGAAAGATTTACACAGCTAAAGATTCCTGTCACTAGCTTATGCTGAGTGACTAATTCATGCTCATTTAATAAACCACCATGACACATCATAACATGGTATAGGTACCATGTCACACACGGTCAGATAAGATTGAGAGGCCATCTTCATGCTCGTCCTGCTTGTTCAGACTATGGATGAATGCTATAAAGTGATGGACAGTGTGCTAATAACGTGCACTTTAATTACAGTTCCTGAGATTTCAGAAGTATTTGAATGTAACCCATACTGTCAAGGGGTGGAACACGTAGTAGTGATACTGCTTTTTAGAGCCCTCCATAGTCTATGGTTACAAAGCATCTATTCAACTCATTTTATAATTGTGAGTGCTTTAGACCTCTGTGCTCTGAATCACTCTGGTTTCAAAATCTCTGTGCACATGAATGGTTATATGTGTGTGGCTGAGGCTGTTTGAGACTATGTGCATGTATACATGTGTTGCTCTGTCTCTGTGCTGCTGTAAGAAAATAAGAGATAGCTGGCTTTGAAGGGAGAAGGCCATTTTTCTTGCAGTTCTGGAAGATTGAGCTCAGCCTGCCCTGATAGGATTTCCATGAGGACTCATTCTGGCTTACAGATGACCACTTCCATGTTGTCATAGGTCAGAAAGAGGCTTTGCCTATAATTTTATGAAGGTCCCACCCTCATGACTTCACCTAAATCTAATTTGGATGAGGCCCTGGCTCTAAATCCAGCCACGCTTAGGTTTATGGATCTGACATTTAGCTCCATGGAGACTCGGTTTCATCTGCAGCACATGTAATAGAATACATACCTGAGTAGTGCGGGATGATTAATAATGACTATCATGACCTGACACACAAACAGGGGAGTTAAGGAGATCCTGTTCTGCAATGCTTAATTTACCAAAGAACATGTATATCACTATCACCGTGGACTCAAGGTGGATCTTCAGATTAATTTGGGAACTGCAAAGGTTTTATTTTCTTTCTTAAAATGTAGAACGTGAACTGTCAGACATGATGATTTCTAACTTACAACCATAGATGGTTGGTTATAATTTGTATCCCAAAGAAGGATAAAGTTACTAAGGCTCAAATGAAGGCAGCTGCAGGGTACTAGGCTCACTGAGACATCTTCTGATACAGTCACTCTGCACAGCATCCTGACAGTGCTTCCTCTCTGTGTGCTAGGAATTCTTCAGCCAGCTGGACCAGAGGGTCCTCAATGCTTTTCTAAAAGCCTGTGATGAGCTAACTGACATCCTCCCAGAGCAGGAGCAGCAAGGCCTGCAGGAGGCTGTTCGAAAGCTACACAAACAGTGGAAGGTGAGTATGGAATTGTGGGAACATGATAAATCTGCATACTGGAATTTGGTCTGTAGTTCAGAGTGCTGGACGTAAGAGAGGACAAGTTTAGGACATGTTGGCATCTCAACAGAGCACATGCCTAGCCAGAAGACCCATTGTTGTTTTCTGGATCTTTCTGTGGATACAGGATCTTCAGGGAGAAGCGCCTTATCATTTGCTCCATCTGAAAATAGCTGTGGAGAAAGACAGATTCTCAGCTGTTGTGGAAGAGTGCCGAGCTGAGCTGGCACAGGAGACCAGGCTAGCCCCTCAAGAAGGCAGCGAGAAGATCCTAAAGGAACATAGGGTATGTGCCACACCACATAAAGTGCATAACTATATAAAGATATTTAAAGATACGAAGGTCTGAGGAACATGATTGCATTATGTCGGTTCTCTCTATGAATCTGACTTTGGTTTTTCTGTAAGAATATAGACATGTTTCAACCCTTATCACCAAGGTAGTGAAGCTGTTTATAATGTCTTAGGTTTTCTTCAGTGACAAGGGTCCCCACCATCTCTGTGAGAAGAGACTACAACTCATAGAGGAGCTGTGTGGGAAACTCCCAGTCCGGGACCCAGTAAGGAACACATCTGGAGCCTGTCACACAGCTCTCAAAGAGCTCAAAGCTTCCATTGACAACACTTACACGATGCTCGTGGATGACCCAGACAAGTGGAAGGACTACACCAGCAGGTACTGGGGCATCTCCAGAGAAGGCTCCAGTCTGTCCATCAGAGATTATTATAAAACAGGGAATGTTGTACATCTTGTTTCAGGCAATAAGAAAATTGGATTGCTTTAATCTCAACTGTGCTTTGCTTTTCTATAAATGTACTTCATTTCTAAAAATCTATCTATCTATCTATCTATCTATCTATCTATCTATCTATCTATCATCTATCTATCTATCTATCTATCTATCTATCTATCTATCATCTATCTATCTATCATCTATCTATCTAACCATTAAAAAATGGGTTTCCATCCAAAGCGGGGTCTGTATTTTATTTCAAAATAACCCATCTGTCCTTGAGGTCAAATAATCCCATTCTTCTTCTTTTGCTGGCCTCTGTTGGTTAATGTCACTCTAGTGAGACATATGAAGCCAGACCTCGATGGCTCCTTCCCTCTCAGGCCCTGAGACATATCCTTTTCCTCAGCTAAGCTCCCTTGAAGTTATCGACTTTAGCTATGACCACTCTTGCCTTGGTGGGCTTCATGTTAAAGTTCCCAGGAAAGGTCATCTGTGTGGCTGTCGTTTGTTCTACTCCCATGGATTCAAAATAGAAAATGTATCTCACCATCTTTGCCCCTTTCCTAACAAAGTGCTTGTGTGGTTTCAGGTTTTCTGAGTTCTCCTCTTGGGTGTCTGCAAAGGAGGCATGGTTGAAGAAAATCAAGGATGAGCCCATTGACACTGGCAACCACGATGAGGTTAAGCATGTGGTAGATGTAAGTTCTGAGCTGGTCATTGCTAGAGGAAAATTTCGAGTAACTAAATATTTGTAACTGATCACTTTGGTTGGTTGGTTGGTTGGTTGGTTACTTGTTTTGTGTGCGCACACACACACATTCTATAAAAAAAATAGGCTTCTATATTTCTTTAAAGACAATATCTCTTTATATTAATGAGGTGAAGGATAGATTTTTTCCATCTATAAAGCTGTTAATAGCTTTGAGATTTAAGCCCTCTTAGTGATATCTAGAAAGCAGCTTTACCACATGGGAAAGGCTAGAGAAGTAAACAGCATGCATGATTGTATAACAGCATAGGCTTAAGAATCGACACAGGAAACGAGAATGCTGTATGTTTCTAGACAATACAGTTTGATCTAGACAACTGGAGCACCCAGAGGTCATAGGGAATTCCTTGATTATTCTGTTGTCAGGCTGGACTGGCTCAGTTCAGTTGCTTTAGAGGCCACCAAACCAGCCAAGGTAACCGAGCTCAATATCTGAATATTGTGTTTATTCTGTGACTAACACGCAGTGGCCTTCTCTCTTAGCAAGGCCTTCACCTGGTATACAGAGACTAAAGTATGATTCTCCTTCAGCATTTCTAATCCTTGAAAGTCACATGCCTACTATGAAAGAGCTGTGTCTTTCTGCCCCTGTCTTCTGGCCTCCTTTCCCCCCCTCTGATTAAATCATATAATTGCCCAAGGTACTATTTGTGAACTCAATAACATTACTGAATACATCCATAAAAATAGGTTTATGTACAACACCCCCCCCCAGCTTGATCATGACTTGTGACAACTCTTTGTTACTAAAAAGTGTCCTTTCATTCCAGGAGATCAGAAATGACATTAGCAAGAAAGGAGAGATTCTTAGCTGGCTGAAATCCAGGCTTAAACATTTGATTGATGTTTCTTCGGAGAATGAAGCCCAAAAGCGAGGAGATGAGCTGGCAGAATTATCGAGCTCTTTCAAGGCTCTTGTGGCTTTACTGTCAGAGGTGCGTCGTTTACAGTGATAAACAGCATCCTGGGGAAGAAGGCTGAAGAGCCATCTCTGTTTTGGTTGTAGCTTAGCAAGTAGTTTTTTATAAAGAAACCGTAGTTATTTATATGAAGAGTGCTCGGAAAGATGGGCAGGATGCTTGATTTAAGGAAAATGCTACTACCTGGTAGTTCAAGTTAAAGAACTATGTCTAAAGTCCAAAGATGGTCAGCCAAATGATTTTTTGGTCTTACTGAAAACATCATTATTTCATGGCCACTTAAGGACATATTTCAAAGTTTAGGCGAGATGGTTTGAGAAACCTGGTATAATGATGCATAACTGTAATCCTAGCTGATGTAGGAGGGTAGGAAATTCAAGGATAATCTGGTCTGAATATAACAAGTTCAAGACTAGCCTAAGTGACAGAGAGGTGTGTGTGTGTGTGTGTGTGTGTGTGTGTGTGTGTGTGTGTTGGGGGGGGGGGAGTAAAAAGAAAGAGCTATGCTTAGATGTCAGAGAAACCCAGCAATAGAGCTAAAACTTTATATATATAATCTTCCATATGATCTTAAGTTTTTTACTCAATGTTTCTAGACCCCAATTTCCTTCCTTTTAAAGCAGAATTTAAAATACCTCAATAAAGCAGTAACAAAGAGTAAATTCAGTACTTTAGGTTAAGAACTTGGAAGTGTATTGAAACAGATAAGTCTTCATTAGCTGCTAACCAGTAATAATAACTTGTTCTAAATTTAATATGCATCCCAATGGAATGAGCTATATTCCATGATAGGATAAAGTATTTAAACTTTCTTTCTGTTAGGGCTGCTTCCACTCACTCAGTGTGCAAGTAGGGAGCTTAAGAAGGCAAGCGGGAACAAGTCTAAAGCTCAAGTGTTTGTGAGAGGGAAAGTAGTATAGAACAATAGAGTAGTTTTGGAAGAACATTTTCAACAAATGTTCTATCATTTTCTTCATGATTTTTCTCCTCTCTTGGTTTTAAATAATATGGGCTCAACACTTTGTATAAGGTATTATTACTGCCAGATAGTTTTTATGAGAATATAATCAAAGAACCCCAAGATATGAAGTATAAAACAGATAATTTATTATCCTACTTTTGCTATTGAGACATGCACACTTTTCTGTTCTTAATTTTTGAACAGATTTTTTTAATAGGGCACAGAATTCTGTCCAATGAAATGAATTTTCAGTCCCTCCAAGTGGCTGTGCCATTGAACTACAATCAAATAAGATTCATAACTATGCAAAGCATAGGAATCATGAATCTGGCTTTAGCTGTTGAGACATAGTTTATATATACATTTAGAATATGTAATATATCATCACCTCAAATAGAATAATTTCATTGAAGGCATAAATTGTGAAGTTATGAGTTCTTGAGCTGTTTCATATATTTGAAACTAAGACAATAGATTCCAAGTTTCTCACAAACACAAAATTTGCATGTGTGAAGTAACTGAAGGACTAATTAGCTTAATTAGAGACATTATTTCTGGGAGCTAGAGCCTGGCGCAGCAGTTGAGCACACAGGCTGCTCTTGCTCAGGGCTGACTTAGGTTCTGAGCACCCATGTGACAGTACACAACATCTGTAACTCCAGCTCCAGGGAATCTAATGCCCTATTCTGGCCTCTGCAAGCACAAGGTATGCATCTAATGCAGAAATACATTCAGGCAAAACACTTATTCACATAAGATGAAAATGAATACATAAAAACTTTAAGCCACTTCACAATGTATTACTAAAAGGCACATCACTGTGTAGCTTAGCTTAGGCAAGGTTAATTTGTCTCCTCTCCATTTAAAAATATTCCACAAACTTTGCTAAATAGCTTATGATTTACTCCTTTTCTTCTATAACACTTTAGGTTGAAAAGCTGCTAAGCACCTTTGGAGAATGTGTTCAGTACAAGGAAATCGTGAAAAGTTCTCTTGAGGGCTTGATATCGGGCCCCCAAGAGAGCAAGGAAGAGGCTGAGACAATCCTGGACACGGAAAATCTGCTTGAGGCGCAGCAGTTGCTCCTACATCACCAGGTAGAGGCCCCTTTGTTTGCCACACACACAGTGTGGACGAGAGACGAAGAATAGGTTCTGAGGCTGGGGGATAAAGAAGGGGAAAGGAGAAGGAACTGGACTGATGGCTCAAAGCACTTGGCAATTCTGTGCTCTGCTCTCTCTGATAAACATTACATGTTTCTGAGTACCCTGGAGAACAAATTCCTAGATGGTTTTTGCTCTTGCAAAAGGTTAAAACTAAAACCAAAGGAATTATATGTATGTATATATGTATGTATATATATATATATATATATATATATATATATATATATATATATATGTGTGTGTGTGTGTGTGTGTGTTTGTAGATATGTATCTATATATGCATAAATGTATATATGTATTATGAATGTGTATATATGAATGTATGTATATATGAATATATATAATTGTGTGTATATGTACATGTGTGTATGAATGTATAATAGATATATATGCAAATATGTGTGTGCATATGTAAATTTGTATGTATATTTGCACATATTTATAATCAGCCTCTTTTTTTGGTGATAAATTGAAAACAGGACCTTAATATTAATCTCCAACTCTCCAGTGAACTACAAACCTATCCCCAATAATAAATTATTTTAATTTAGTTGCTTTCTGACCGTCTGGTGGTAGACATTAAAATATATGTGCAGGTGGAATATATTACTTATATATAAGTATACTAATATATGTTATTCTTTCATATAAGTATATATACACAAGTATGTGAATTTGTAGATATAATAACTATATATATATATATTAACTATTCAAATATATACCCAAGAAGAAAAATTCTTAATATTTGCATTTATAAATCACAGATGATAAAATGGAGTAGAACTTTTTAAAGACAAAAAACAATTATTTTAGGACCATCAAATTAATTGTTTTACCAAAATATTTTTGAAGTGTTGCATATGTCCAATGTTCTCCAACTCCACACACAATTAAAATACTAAAGCCAAACTATTTACACCTTGACCATTCAGAACATAAGCTATGTTTAAGTAACACCCATCTTTGACTGATTCATGGTTCCTGACATTAATGTTTTAACTGTTCAAGCCCACACCTTATAAGGCTTTGCCTTCTACACCTCTGACATTAGCATGCTTATAACCCTGCCTAGCTGCAAAGAGAATAAAGTTTATAAGTCTGGTGATGTTGGTGCATGCCTTTAATCCCAGCACTCAGTAGGCTAAGGCAGGTAGATTTCTGTGAATTTGAGGCCAACCTGGTATACAGAGAGTTCAAAGATAGCCAGGGCTACACAGAAAAACAAAATCAAACAAATTTATATTCATCTATTGAACAACTACTTCCAGCAAAAGACAAAGATGATCTCAGCAAAGAAGAGAGACCTCCAGCAACAGATGGAGCAGACGCAGCAAGGTGGGCAGGCAGGCCCAGGTCAAGAGGAGCTGCAGAAGCTGGAGAGCACCCTCACAGGCCTGGAGCAGAGCAGGGAGAGGCAGGAACGTCGCATCCAGGTAGGGCTGCGCTGGCTGGCAGGAACTGGCTCAGTGATGCTAAGACTGGATTGACTTCCTGTCTCTGGCAAGAGCCTGCATTCACCTCTGCTGCTGATGGTGATATTTTCTTAAGTACTTTACCTGGATTGGTTTTAGTCATAGCAGATGCTTCTGGACACCTCTAAATGTGCTTGAAAACAGCATATTTTGCACATGTAGACACTATCTCGGTTGCTTTTCTCATTGCTATAACCAAATACCCAACAAGAAGTGGTTTAAGGGTAGAAGGGCTACTTCTGTTCAAGGGAATACATTGCATTGTGGTGAAAGAGGCAGGGAAGCAAAAGCAGGGGCTCACTGGGACTGGCTCCCAAACCTTAAGACCTAGCCCCCAGAGTCCCACTTCCTCCAGCAAGGCTCTACCCACTAAAGTATCCACAACCTTCCAAGTCTGTCCCATCAGCTGTGGACTAAGTGTTAAACATATGAGCCAGTGGGAAACATTTCACCTTCGAATCACAGGGATGCTGAAGAAAGATTTGTAACTCATTCCTATGTCACAGGCAGTTCAGTGATGGAACCAGGATGCGATGAACCAGGATTTTTCTGAATCCATGAACTTGTTCATATTGCTTCTCATGTCCAGAAAATCGAGCAGCCACCCCTAAGCCACCCTGTGCTCTGGGGTACTGTTGACACCCCTAAGCCACCCTGTGCTCTGGGGTACTGTTGACACCCCTAAGCCACCCTGTGCTCTGGGGTACTGTTGACACCCCTAAGCCACCCTGTGCTCTGGGGTACTGTTGACACACTGTCCTAAAAATGGTTTTGGGTTTTTGCTACTTATCACTCTTTCTCGACTCTATTCTTCCCTCTTGCTACCCCAATCTTCCTTGCTAATGATTGACAAGCTATTTCTCCCTGATTACTTAGCTACATGTTATCACTGCATCTGTAGGGGCATGAGAGACTTTATGTCTGCTGGGGAACTCAGGACTCGTCTGAAGACCTAGTGGGAAGGAAATGCTGTCAAAGACACGAAGATCATCTTTAATTGGCCTTGTTGTGTGATGTCACACAGGCTTAGGGGACGAATGAATGAGAAAGCCTCAGTGTCTTAGGATTCAGTCTGGTCATTTGTAATGTGGCATGATGTGCATTTACTTATTTCTAATTTAGGTCAGCTTGAGGAAATGGGAGCGGTTTGAGACAAACAAGGAGACGGTGGTCAGGTATCTTTTCCAGACAGGTTCCAGCCACGAACGCTTCCTGAGCTTCAGCAGTTTGGAAAGCCTGTCATCAGAGTTGGAGCAAACAAAGGTATGCAACTTATTATTCTTATTACACATTTAATCAATCCTTACTATTTATTAACAGCCCACTCTTTTCAGCACACTGTGGAACAAGGGTGTAAGAAGGACTTACACCTTAAGAACTAAGATTTTCATGAAAGTGGGAAAGTGTTAGTTCCAAACAGAGGTGTGAGTGTGTATGTGTGTGTGTGTGTGTGTGTGTGTGTAACACTAATTGACACTACTTATTGCATTTGTAAAATTTGAGGAATTAATAAACCTGAGATTTGTGGTCTTCAAAAATGGCCCAGCAACACCTGGGGGCTTACAGGCAGTCATAAGAAAGATTCAGTGCTATGACATCAGCGAGCATCATAATTCAGGTTGCTATACATCTCTGTGCCGTAAGGAAGTTCTGCCGAGTTTTATCTGAGTCACAGGTGGCCTCTCTGCCATAATAGTGATGCCTATTTGACACTATTAAGTCGTTCAAACAAGAAGCTATGATTATTCTATGTTGAAGTTTTAACTTTTATGGTTATTATAATGACTTTCAAAATGATCCTTAGGAGTACAGTCTTATATGGAGAGATGCTTTGAGGGGCAAGCTGCCTTTTACCAATGTTTACATAGCAGTTCTGGGCTGACAATTTAAAGGGGGAAGCTGATGAACATTTAAGGCTCTTGTCAGATTTTCTTGAATGAGAAGAAATAAGACATTAATTCTCTTCACTCGAGGCTATCACCAATATTTATCTTTTCTAATTTAATATTCAACATGATTTACCTGACAAAGTGCAAGTAGCATATAGAACATAGCAGAGCCTCATGCTAATTAAAACATTAGAATTAAAATAGATCAAAGTTGATGAACAGCAGCAGGTAAAATAAGCCAGGTTTGCTTGATTGTTTGTTTGTTTGGTTGGTTGGTTGGTTTTTGTTTCGTTTTTTGTTTTTGTTTTTGTTTGTTTGTTTGGTTGGCTGGTTTTGGTCTGTCTGAAAAATAGAAAACTGATAAATGGTACCTGCTAGTGTAAGGTACTTCAAAACGAATCTGCTAGTGGGAGCCAAGTCCTCATCCAGGAAAATGTGATGTGTACTTTTCACACTCACACAAAAGAGCCTGAAAAGTTATCCAACAAAGTGGACAAGCAAGTGGTTCACAATTGTGGCACAGGCTTGACTCTTTCAAAAGGAGGCTTTGCTAGGGTTCAGGGCATGGCTCAGTTGGAAGAGTGTCCACCTAGCACACAGGAAGCCCTGGGCTGGGCTCCTCCACTGGTAAGCCTAGTATAATAGTGTATGCCTAAAATCTCAGTGCTTAGGAGGCAGAGGCAGGGGGATCTGTTCAGTTTCAGATAGTGACCTGGTCGGCTTACATGAGCTTCTGTCTCAGCTGCAGAGCAGGAGTCCTGAGCTTCTTCCTGTCATGTTGTGTGTATATACACATAAAATAAGATTCTGCAGCATTAAGGACAGACTATATTACTTCCCAAGGAACTAGTAACTCCTTCCTACAGAGAAAAATACATAAGGAAATCCCTAATGTGTTAGACTAACTATCTCTCTGTTAGGTAAACAAATGTATTAGTTGGCACAGAAATCTACTGTCCCTGTGCTTAAAGGACCAAGAACTGCTGGTTATTTTGTGAACTGGCTGGTAGAAAATAAACATATTCTGAGGATAAATTAATAGCTATAAGAATCTTAGAGCTCAGAATGAAAAAACCCAAATGAGGTAAGTGTGGAAAACCTATTTTACAAAACTAGTGGAAATATGAGTGTGCCTTAGCATTGGGAGCAGTGTATGGCTATCTCTTGGTCAATCTCTGTGGAATATGCTGTTGACTTCTGTGCACCACCCAAGAGTTTAAAATGCTTACCTAACAGTTCCGCCATCTTTGTTTTGTTTTGTTTTTCTCTAGGAATTTTCTAAGAGGACGGAAAGTATTGCCACCCAGGCTGAGAACCTTGTCAAGGAAGCTGCGGAGTTGCCGCTGGGGCCCAGGAATAAGCGCCTGCTTCAGCGGCAGGCCAAGTCAATCAAGGAGCAGGTCAAAACCCTAGAAGACACGCTTGAAGAAGAGTATGTGCTTCACAACTTCTAAACGTTCCTCTCTGGGATAAAATCCCAATAGTGTCTCCTGTGTCTTCTATATTCCAGTCTTTCAAAAATGTCAAGGTGTCATCTTTATATTTCAAGCTCTCTCAAGGAAGCAACTCAATTTAAAAGAAAAGTATCCTCAGCTCAAGAACTGGTATCCATAATAGCAAAAGTATACGCGGGATTTGGTGTTTGCATCTTGAAATGGGATATTCATCACTAAGCCATATTTGTTCATTTCTGTGGCCTTCACATAATACAGGGACAACCTAAAAACTAACCCACAACTTTTTTTTTAACTATTTTATTATGTTGTCACCTATTAGAAGTGGAGGTTTTCTGATAGCATAGATTCTAAGCACACACTATGTACAATATATGTCTCAGAGTCAAAGCTTGTATGTCCATAGTGCCTCTGTATTCAAACTACCATGGATTAATATAACCCTTCCAGAAATTATCTGCAAAACTCTACCTTGCTTTTAAACATGAAATATTTATCTGAAAAGAAGAAATAATCTCTTGTGTCCCTGGAATTTCCTTCTATAGAGTTTAAAGAAGACAAGCTTTTGATATCATTATCAATATTCCTTAAAATGGTACTGCTAACGTTTTTATGTAGCAACACATTGAATACTAGTCTATGACTCTCAAGAAACAGGACTGTACTTGCAAGAGGGGTTTTGGGAGGTGAAAACTGTTTTTAGTACTCTTGCATTGAACATTTTATATTTGCCTAAACTTTAAATTTTGATCAACATTTTATTTGACACCAATTCTGACTTTAAACTTTGACAACATTATATTTGATATCCTCCACCAAACTCTGTAAACAGCAAATCTCAGAATATTTTAGAAAGTAGGCTGTTTCTAAAAGGATTAGAATATCCAGTTGAAGCTAAATTTTATGTAAAAAAACAAACAAACCCTGAACTATAACATAGATTGCATTTGCCTTTCTTACACTGCTAAGTGCATTAGACATAAACAGGGTAATAATTTGAGACTGTGACACTATTGAATTTGACAATCAATTGATGTCATTATTTGTTCTTGGCATCAAGTGCCTTTTATGATCAGGTATAACTTCCCTTCATCCAAGGACATCAGTTAGTTTAGTGCTAAAGTGTTACTTTTTTAGTTTCGTCTAAACTGAAAACCATGTTTACGGGGTTATGTATCCAGAGCTAGAGTCATATTTGTTAGACTTACTGCACAGAGATGTTGTCTACAAATAGTTAGAGAGCTCATGAGCAAAGTTTTGGAAAGTCTTTTGGAATCAGGTGATCTGGGACTAGCTGAGAATGTGGTAGGTTATAAACCAAAGGCTTCGCTGAGCAGGTGAGGACAGGTGCTTCCCTGTAGCCTGCGACATCATGGCTCTACCTTGATTCACAAATATGTACTTTACCAAAGGATTTTAATATAAAGTGTTCCAGCAGCGCCCCTACTTGAAAGCAAAGGCAATAGAACTATCAAACCCCGAAAGCTATTCTGGGAGAGTTCCCTATTCTGAGTTCTAAAGATGGCTGCTCCTAAGCAGAGCTGGATCATGCTGGTTCACACCCTTTGGAGACAGCACAATTGAATTCCAAGTACACACCACCACTAACAGCCTAGCACTTGCACTGCCTTCCCCTGAGCCCATTCCCAGAAGAGACAGGGGGTCTAGGGTCAGAGAGACAACTCTTTTCAAGTGCGTGTGCTTTCTTGCTCCAATGATTCACGCTTTGAAGGAATCAAATGTCCTCAAACCCTTCACCTGGTGATGCATAGGGGGAAAAATGTCTTGCTACTCTTAATGGAGATACTGCATTTTAACTTAATTTGGTTAATTTTAGTATTAAAACCATGGAAATGGTGAAATCCAAGTGGGATCATTTTGGCAGTAATTTTGAGACCCTGTCCATCTGGATATCGGAGAAAGAGAATGAACTCAGTTCCTTGGAAGCATCAGCATCTGCCGCGGATGTGCAGATCAGCCAAATCAAGGTGACCTGCACCCACGTTATGTTACTCTCTCTTCCTTTAAGACCATCTTTCTTACATTTGTATCACCCAAAGCTCTCTGATCCCAGGACAAATCTTCCGTTATTCTGTGGCTCTTTTAAGTTAAATTCATGCCAAGCTAAGAGGTCATGACTGATGACATTGTGTATTAAGACTGTCTGACTTACAGATTCAAAGTCAATATTGTGTGCAATATCATTAAACTATTTTTATGGTTGCATTATTCTTTTCCTTGATTTTGGTTTGACGCCCATGTAGTGCCCTGGTTATACATTTATACATCATGAAATGTATACAAAATCTACCACTGTCCTTTTTCAGAAACATTCCAAATGTCAAACTCAAATATTAGCTGGTTAGCCAGGTGTGGTGGCACATACGTAACCCAGAAATCACAAGGTAAAGAGTGGGAAGACCACTACTATAAGTTCAAGCTCAGCCTGATCTACCTAGTGAGTCCTAGGCCCAGCTTGGGTAAATAGTGAGACTCCGAAGAAAAAAAGAAAAAAGAAAGAAAGAAAAAAAAACAGCAAAACCCCAACAAAACCTACAAAACCACTTCCACCTTCTAAAAATGCATTAATGGAACTCACCCTTACTGACCTGAAGGGGGCAGTAGAGAACCTTTCCTTTCCTTTCCTTTCCTTTCCTTTCCTTTCCTTTCCTTTCCTTTCCTTTCCTTTCCTTTCCTCTCCTCTCCTCTCCTCTCCTCTCCTCTCCTCTCCTCTCCTCTCCTCTCCTCCCCTCCCCTCCCCTCCCCTCCCCTCCCCTCCCCTCCTCTCCCCTTCCCTTTCTTTTCCTTTTCCTTTCCTTTCTTTTTTCTCTTTTTTCCTATAGAAAAAGCTGTTAGACCTGGTTAGTTGCTGTATTCTTTTCATTTATGATCTTCCTGTGTGGCAGAGTCTTTCTGATGCCTTAGTTTCCCAGCTGTTAAGTGAACTACGAATATGGGTTACCACTGACCATCCGAGTAAGGAAGTTAAAAAATGTGGGGTGTAAGAATTGAGATTGGAGTGACTATTCTTCACTTAATACAAACACACTCACACACACACTCACTCACACACAAACACACACTCAAACACAAACAGACACTCAAACACAAACACACACACTCACACACACATGCGCATACATACACACTCACATATACATACACACACTCACTCATAAAAATTCACACACCCTTTCTCTCTCTCACACACACACTTACACACACACACACACTCTAAGAATTTGCTTTATGTATTCAATATATTTTGATCACATCTACCAGCTACTCTCCCTTCTAATTCCTTCCAGAACCCCTACCATAGTCTCCTTCTCAACTTTATTTCCCTGTTTAAATATACACCCTCTGTTTTATACAACTTCACACCACACAGGTTCAGCCACTTCCTTCTGCTTGCTCTCTTCATTTTTTTTTTTAAAGTGGGACACCCTTTTGCCATTGCGTCCTATTAATAATAAAATAAATGCCAAGTTGAGGACACATTTTACGCTGTGACTCAGAATAGGTGGGGGCCCTGTGCGTGGCGGTAGAGGTAAAGGTGGATCTGCTGACTGCTGCTGCTGCTCATCAGGCATCCTGTGTACTGGGACATCCATAGGATGCTGCAAACACGGCCTGCTGTCTCCTGTCCTATCCAGGAAAGCGGCTGCAGAGCCCTAAGATAAAATTCATGAAGCATTTTAACGTTTTAATAAAAACCTCTCACTTAATCCTTTTCACTAAATTCTCAGGAAAAGAAAATTTCCTTAGAATTCCCACCACTTTTAGATCATTTGGTCTCAAAGCTTTTCCTTTTAATAATTAACAAATGCTTTATGACTTACTTTATCCATTCAGTAATTCATTTACTGCAATATTTAGTCTTATTACAGTACTTCTGAACTATAAAATTGATTAAATTTCATGCCATGCCTCAGAAAAGTTAGAAATATTTAATACATTTGACACATCCAAAATAGCACTTCAAAAATGATCTGAAATATATTAAATAAATATAAATAGAAAAGATATTTGTCAGCAGAAGCAACAGCGGAGTGGAGTGCAACAGACGTTGATCTAGAAGGTTCATATTCTACTTCCAAACCGATGGAATTTGAGTCATTACACTTTTCAGAATGGTTAAAAATACATTCACAATATCTTTTTCACTTTAAATCAAGCTTATGGTAAAAATTAATGGAGCGTTATCATGTCTGTAAAGACAATCTCAGACTACTCTTGTTCATCGTCATATGTTGTTCCAAGCCAATGTTGATAAATAGCAACAGCACATTCTAGGCTCACCTTCCATCTTTTCTCTGATAGAATATTTCTTCTTTTGACCACAATCTCATGATCAAACTTGATTCCTGTGGTCATGAATTTGTAGATGTTGTGAGTGCATCTGAGAACTCATCACTTTGTTCTTAGTGAAGATTCTTTCTGTTACATGCTGCAATTATGTAGACAAGTTATTAACACATTCAATGCTACACACATTTTGAACCTATGAGTATTTTTTTTTCAAAACAGAATTGATAAGACAGAAAAAGGAGCTGAGACTCTATGATCAGATAACAAATATCTAGCTGGTATTCTGCTATAGCCGTGCATATGAAAAAGAGAATTTGGAAAGGTCATGCCAAGTGGGCTTTAAGTTGGCATGGACTCTTTCCAGTTGTCTCATCTTGACGAAGACCACACACGTATTTGTCCTAGGACAAAGGTGTCTTCCACTTACTTGAGTCTGAAACTTGATATGATACTTTCACATGATTTTGTTTGATTTGTGCCATCCCTTGGAGAAATGGCTTTCCTTTTCTCCAATTATGAGGCCCCACCCTCCACCCCACCCTCCACCACTGCTGCTCACATATATGTTCACACGGCCTAGGTAGCTCTCAGTTCTTTTCCTGCATTTGCTACTATTCTATAAAGTATATTTTCTTTCCCAAATTTAATGGATGATATGCACACATTATTCTTTCTGTAGACTACCTAGCCAGTGAAGAAAGCTGAGTTCCCAGGCTATATGAGAATTTACCAGATATTAAAATTCTTAGACTAGGTGTATCTGTTTCCCAGTGATGGGCTAAGTATGCTCAGGAGTTGTATAGTGGGAAACCACTGGTCTAAGGAACAAATGATAAATCATCAAAGGCTGTTTTCATGTGTGAGTGCAAAAGGGTTTTATAAATGCAATGTACTCTATTGCCTTTGGAAAAATTAAATACATGCAAACATTACTATTTCTGTGAGCTCCTGAAACACACCACTTCCACACATTAGCTGAAACATTTGATTAATAAGGAAACAACATACTTGTCTGTCTTCAGAGTCACTGTGAGAGCCCAGGGACAGCTACTTGCTTATTTCTCTGTTCTCCCCATCTAGCCAACACAGCCACCATTGCTATGCACTTCTCTATATGTTTCTGTGCATCTGTTCTCCTCAAATGAGGTCAGGAAGCAAGTGGCATTGGTTCACAGCTGCTTGGCCCCCACCTGAGTATGTCTGGATGCCAGTTAACCAAAGTGTCCCCAAAGTCTCTGCTGTAGTTTCTGTACTTTGGAAGGTAAGCCTGTTCAGTTCACGTTGAAGTAATCCTTTTCTTGTTTTAAATATTAGGCCACAATTGAAGAAATAGAAAGTAAAATTGACAGCATTGTAGGGCTAGAAGAAGAAGCCCAGTCCTTTGCTCAGTTCATCACCACGGGAGAGTCTGCTCGCATCAAAGCCAAGTTGACACAGATAAGAAGATACTGGGAGGAGCTCCAAGAGCATGCACGGGGCCTGGAAGGGACAATTCTGGGCCACCTATCACAGCAGCAAAAGTTTGAAGAGAATCTGAGAAAGGTAAGTATTGGTCCGAGTAAACTTAAGTTACATATTTAGTATTATATGGAAGTGCAGTGAACATTCCAGAAAGGGAGAAATTAAAAAAAAAAAAAAGACCACCTGCAAATAACCCAACAAATGGTTACTAACTAGGTTCAGAATTATTTATACGGCTCCTTTGGAAAGAGATATACAAATGCCATTACACATTGCATTAAGGTTAAGTCTTAACATGTTTTCTTTCAAATAAGATGTGTTGGTTTTTAGATTCCAAAGATGCATGATTTTAGATTGTGATAAAATCATTCCCAACAAATAGATTGTCATCTTCTCAATAACCTTCTCTGCCTTGTTATGTATCTTAAATTATTTTTATGTCCCACCATTTTTTTTTTTATTTTAGATCCGGCAATCTGTGTCTGAATTTGCAGAGAGGCTGGCTGATCCGATTAAAATATGTTCCTCAGCTGCAGAGACATACAAAGTTCTCCAAGAGCATATGGTGAGAGTGTACTGCTACACTTTTTCATATTTATCCACTCAAAAATTTGGCTACTCCTACTTGAAAGGAAAATAGTAAATATTTTGAGAGTTAGAGCTGGAAATATTTTATGTCAGTTGAGAAATTAAATGGTCCAAATATAATCATTTGTTGTTACAAGACACCCAAGTATGCAAATGAGTTTCCATATATATATATATATATATATATATATATATATATATATATATATATAAAGATAATATATATAATATATATTTTATAGATATGTCTATATTTACTGGGATGGGAAGATGGGTCAGTAAGAATCTGTTAGATCCCAAGCACCCACAGGTAGTCATGGCAGGTACAGTAGCCTCCTGTAACATGCAAGAGGCAGAGATCGGAACACAGGGGCAAACTGGTTAGCTAGACTATAGAACTGTTCATTCCATATTCAGAAGAGAGCTTCCCTCAATTAACCAAATGAAGAGTGATTGAGAAAGACTTAAATTTGAGTTTCCACATTTATACACACATGTGAATACACATGCAAACACACCCTTGCATACCACAAAGACACACACACACCACACACTGAGAGATACATTATATGTAAACGTACATATATATTATGTATAGATTTCTCTTCTCATCAGAATATGTGATGTTTTCATACTAGCTCTTTAATGAATCTCTTTTCCCTTTGCCACCATTAAATGTGAAGGAAAATTAACGTGTACAGATCAGATTTTACATGCTGACATCCACGTTTAGATGTGAGTCTGTCCATTCTAACAGGTTTCAGTGCTCTTTTGACCTGCCTTCTTAACTCCTGTTTATTGTCAATCTTCAGCAAGACAGTTGACAACCTTGTGAGAACATGGGGAAAGGTGCAAACAGAGAATCATGCACAAAGAGACACGTACAGGAAACATGTTGACTCATAAGCAAAACAACACACACGGTCCCTATTTTGTAAGCATCATGCACACATATCTCTATTATAGAAAAAGGGAATGGGAGCAAAGGGTAAATGATTAACAAGGCACTTCTGGAAGGAGTAATGGATCTAGGCTGTTTGAATGTGTTCAGCAAGAAAGCTTCTCTATTATTTATATGTTTTAATATAAAGGAGGAGAAGTAGAAAAATTCCATTTGATGAAATGATTTTAACATTCAACTAATGTTAAAATATGGGAAAAGATAGCATTATGTTTTTTGAATATTTAGATTTTAGAAGAAAACATTTGGACACAAGTCATTCTCCTGTCTCTTGAGTTTCTGATGTGGTTAAAAAAAAAAAAAAAACAAAGGAAATAAATTGGATGTGTCAGGATTTTTATGAGGATTAATTTTTAAAGATTTAATTTTTATTTTTCATTATGTATATGTGTGTATGGGGAGGTATTTGCATGTAAGTGCTGTGCCAGTGGAGACAAGAGTGGACAGCAGAGTCCCTGGAGATAGAGATGTAGGCGTGTGGGAGCTGCCTAGTATTGAGTTTTTTAAAAGGGCATTCCAGGGTCTTAACTGCTGAGCTATCTCTATACATGAAGATTAAATCCACACATGTAATGCACATAATGTAATGCCTGCTACATTCTGAGTTCCTATATCACCAGTACCAGCATCAGCACCATCCCTGGCACCAAAACCCACATCCATGAATCTTTGTATATATTTCTGTAGATATAATAGCACCTTATATGTGGTTTTTGTAAGGGAAGGATAGGATTTTAAAGTGTCATACATTCAGCATCTAATGAATAATAATTTTCACAAATCATATTACTTTGAGGTTGCTTAAATGCACAGTCTCATGTTCCCTTTTTTCCCCAATGTGTTATGTCTTAGGCATGATTTTGCCCTGAACATAGTTGTCATGACTTTTCTAAAATAAATAAATAAATAAATAAATAAATAAATAAATAAATAAATAAATAAGCAAGCAAGCAAGCATTTGTTACCAGGAGTGATATGGAGGTCAGAGGACAGCTTACAGAAATCAGTTCTCTCCTGTATCAGGAGTATCAAAGTCAGTGGTTATGCTGGCATCTACCCAATAAGCTATCTCACTGGCCATAGCTTTATAGTCTTTTTTTTTTTTTTTAAGATTTATTTATTTATTTTATATAGCTGTCTTCAGACACACCAGAAGAGGGCTTAGGATCCCATTACAGATGGTTGTGAGTCACCATGTGGTTTCTGGGATTTGAAGTCAGGACCTTTGGAAGAGCAGTCAGTGCTTTTAACTGCTGAGCCATCTCTCTAGCTCCATAGCTTTATACTCGTAACTGGGGAAATTCTATCTCCTTTCTTCTCACAGTCAGTGTGTCTTGCTGCAAACCATGGCAGGACGCTCTTTCAGTACCATGGTTTGTCTTTGTGACTGAAGGCAAGGACTCTGTTTTGAGGAGTCTCACTAGAAAATGGGCCCCACTTGTTCTTGCTGTTGCTGTAGTCCAGCTGTCCCTCTCAGCCACGGTCTTGACTTCTGGGATTTCAGTTACCTGAGGTCAATGACACTACAGGGAAAAATCCTTGAAATAAATAGTCTATACATTTTAAATAACCTTCATGACTATAGGAAAAGACCCGACAGAATGAGTTCTCTCTGCTCTCTCCTCAGGATCTCTGTCAAGCCCTAGAGTCCCTCAACAGCACAGTTACCATGTTCTCAGCCAGTGCCCAGAAGGTGGTAAACAGAGAGTCCTGCACCCAGGAGGCTGCAGCCCTACAGCAGCAGTACGAGGAGATACTACACAAAGCCAAAGAGACACAGAAGGCACTGGAGGACCTGCTGGCCCGCTGGCAGAGGTGAGCAGCTCTTGGCTTACTCTCCATGCTGGACAGGAGAATACAAATGAACTGTCTGTAGGTCGGTGGTTCTCAATCTTCTTAACACTGAGACCCTTTAACCCAGTGCGTCATGCTGTGGTGACCCTCAGCCATAAAATTACTTTCCTTGCTACTTCATGACTATAATTTAGCTACCATTATGGATCATAATGTCATAGTGTAAATATTTCTGGAGATCAAAGTTTGCCAAGGGGTCATGACCTACAGGTTGAGAACTGCTGCCCTAAGTGGTGGGAAATCATCACCCTAGATACAAGATGTAAGTGAATTTGGATGTCTACTGTGAGGTATCGATTGAACCATGGACCTGAGAGTAGACAGGAAGCATGTGTATCTTTACATATTGTACAGATGTGAGGGTTGCCATGGAAATGAAGGAAATTTATCACTTTGATGGGCAGGAATGCCATAGACTTAGTGCATCATTTGTGACAGGTCCTGTTGGACTTGCTGACCTGGAGATTTTGGTCTTCTAATGTCTCAGTTGAAATCATATGATTTGTCTCTTGTCTCTCTCTCTCTCTCTCTCTCTCTCTCTCTCTCTCTCTCTCTCTCTCTCTCTTTTAGGTTGGAAAAGGGACTGTCGCCCTTCCTGACCTGGTTAGAGCGATGTGAAGCCATAGCCAGTTCACCAGAAAAGGACCTTTCTGCAGATAGAGTCAAAGTAGAGAGTGAACTGCAGTTAATACAGGTGAGTCCAAGGGCAGAGGGGTGTGTGTGGGGGGCGGGGTGAGGACAGGAATGGAATGGTCTTGTATGCTTGCATGGTAATGTTAATTTATTAATTAAATTTCTAAGCCCTTTAATTATTTAACCAGCCGGAAACCATTATTTGGCATCACTGAAACAAAGAGTAGTCTGGACTCACAGACACATTAGCAATGGGAACTTTGTGGTGACCTATGACCCATTATCTTAGAGAATTCTCTAGTACACTGCTTAGCATCTGAATAGCATTGGAATTCAAGGACAGTAGGGAGCTGCAGAAATGTGTAGATAAGCTCTATCAATAGCTTCAGGTATAATAGCTCTTCCCTTGAACAGATGTGATTTTTAAAACAAAGGGTGCTTTTGTGTAAGAAAGAATAGAATGTAGGAAGAAATCAAGAGTGATTGTTGCACTCAGGAACAACAGAAAGAAAAAAAAAGATGAAGGCACAACGGGAAGACAGAAAAAACGACGCGGCTTAAAACATCCTTGAGAAGCCAATTTTCTAAACTGAAATAAAAAACACTTTTATTGTTGAAGTTGCAGACAATATGGATGATTTTTGGTATATTGATAATGTGTTTAGAGGATGCTATCTATGCCAAGAAAGTCAGCAGGCAAAATTATTGTATGGTAGACTCATGACTCCCCACCTCTCTCAGTGTAGCCAGAACCCAGAGCAGGGGGCCTGTTCGTTTTATATTGTTCCTAAAAGTCTTACCCAGTAGGTATCCAACCTACTGCCCGCCTTCTGCTGTTTTTTCCTCCTTGAATTTGGAAGGATGCTATGCCTCTGGTCTTTTCCTCTTCTACCTTGTGAAGCTTGAATCTTCTTCATCTTCCCTAAAGGTACTTTCCACAAAGCCTATGACTGCCCTAGTGATGAAGGGACTCACAACTTGGGTTGGTCCTTTCATATGTGTGGAACGGTACTTTCAAAAAGAGAGGTGCAGATCCACGCTCTGCTTTTGTGATGCTTGTCTTTGTCTCACTGTTAATCCTTCCCTTCATTCAGTGAAGCAAAAGATTTTGACCGGGTGCCTGCTGTGAGCCAGGTGCCACATCAGATACTGAAGCTGTAAATGTGAACAAGGTGAGAGGACTAAGAGAGACCACAGGCCTCTGTCACAGGGTCAGAACACTGCAGTGTCACCTAAGTCTCTGGGCTGCGGCCTGACAACTTTGTTCACCTCCTGCCTTGCTTCCCAGATGTCTTCTCTCAGGGTTCTCCTCAGCACTGAGTCCAGCTTCACCTGGGGGTCTTCCCTGTGGCATGGAAGAGTACTCCATTCTTTTCTGGCTCTACAGTTTTGTTTGCATCCTGAGTGGGGCCATGAGGGGCAGCAAAAAGAAACAGCTTGATGAGCCTTTACTACCATGAGATGACATCTCATTTGTGGCTATTTTAATTGCTGTCACTTTGCTGTTATCTTTGTCCTTTCTCCTGTTAGTAAGAGCCAAAGGTTTTATGTTGCCTTGGAGGACCCAAAAAAGTTCACGGCCTAGTTCAACAAAAATAAAGCTAAAGCCGATGTATCACATAGAAATAAGATGAACAGCTCTGAAGTTCTTCAGTCCAGCCTAATAAAGTCTCTAAACAGAGCAACACCATATTCCCAGTGCCTGGAATAGCATCTTGACTTGATCTCTTTTGCAGTAGATTTTCTTTGGCTCTCTTTGTCAACTTACTATGAAACTCACAGCTCCAAAGTTGCCTCACCCTATACCCAGACACCGAAAAAAAAAATCCTACAGGCCTTTCTATCATTTACAAAATTGTGTTAAAGTTGGCCTTGAGCCAATGATAAAACCAAGCAACCACAAGTCTCTCTGATCTTTTCCACAAGAATGCAAAGCCAGTCTCCTGCGGTCCTCTGGATCAGTCCTGTCAGACTGAGACCTGACTTGCCTTCCATTCTTCAGGCCCTGCAAAATGAAGTCGTGTCCCAGGCCTCGCTCTACAGCAATCTCCTGCAGCTGAAGGAAGCCCTGTTCTCAGTGGCCTCCAAAGAGGACGTGGCGATGATGAAGCTACAGTTGGTGCAGCTGGATGAACGCTGGGGAGACTTACCGCAGATAATCAGCAAAAGGTTGGTTCCTCACAGAAGGGCTTCTAATAATGTGCCTTTGACTACAAGGGTGAACCCTGTGTTTCATTTTGAGCTTGTTCAACGTGGCTGTTCAAAGTCTGGTTCTGAAAGAAATGAAACCTACTTTATCTTTCATATCTGAATCCAGGACATCCCTCAGAAGTGAACAGGAAGTAGTATGGAAGCACAGCAAGGAATTCTCTAATCCAATAAGTCACATCTGGCTGTCACCCTGAGCGTGGGTAGTGGGGAGGAATGGGAGTTTGGGGTGCTTCTGGGAACTGGGCAAGGAAGGAAGAGGCTTAGACTGGAGCTGAGTGGGACAGAGCACAGGGAGAGGTAGCACTCTGCATGTGGTGATGACACTGCTGGGCACAGCTCAGATGTGGTGGAGGGGTGACTTGGTGGGGAAGCACAGAGGAGGTACATGTCATCAGAGTGGACAGCGGCTCACTGAGACCAAGAAAGAAAGAAAGGCAGGGCATGGGGCTTTGGGTGTCATCAGAGGTATGGCTTGTCTGTGCATAATGGTTTTACTTTGCTCAGAATAGAAGATCCTTCTACAAAGTATAGCAGGAACCACTCTGCTCATGGCCACTGAAAGCCCCTCTCTCCCCGACAGGATGCACTTTCTCCAGTCCGTGCTGGCTGAACACAAGCAGTTTGATGAATTGCTCTTTTCCTTCTCTGTCTGGATTAAGCAGTTTCTCAGTGAATTGCAAAGGACTTCAGAGATAAATTTAAGGGACCATCAAGTAGCTCTCTCTCGGCACAAGGTAAAATGGATCCTCTCAAGATGGAAAATAAATATAGTCAAAAAGAAGAGATTGTTGATTTTCACCAACCTGTGCAGCTTTTGTCTGCTGACTTGGGATCTGAGAACTGGAGAGAATGGGATGGACTAGAGTCTGATGCTGTAGACAGCCTTACTCCAGTTTCAGTGGACTTGTATACACGAATGTAACAAAGAAAGCAATGATCCAAGGAAGGATGTTTGAGTTCAGAAAAAAAAAATTGATCAGGAAAACATGTAAATAAATGTCAGTAAGCACATGCTAACAGAGCAGCCCTTTCCCAGAACTTCCCCAGAACAGAGCAATTTAAACACAGTTGTCTCGCATGTAGTATAGATCATTTCTCAGAAAGCAGGAAAGCAAGGCAGAAGGCCATATCCATCTGGGTACATTGACCAGATTGGATTCTAGAGCTATGAGCTGACATTCAATAAGAATAAACATGCCTTATAAATTGAATATAAACGTTTGTCACAGGAGACATGAAGTCACACCTTAAAACAACTCAGGGAACAAAATGCACCTGAGGTAAAAGGCCATCTGCCTTTATCCTGGCTCTCTCACAGGTCCCCAAGACAACGTTCAGCATGCACTATCCTTTTGACTGTGTTCTCACAAACGTCTTTCATTGAAAGGGACATCATACTTAAATACATACCTGACAATAATTTAGATTTTTTTTTATTTGTATGAAAGATGGCTAAATAGTTGAACTTATGGATCCAGCCTATGTGTTTGGCAGGTAAATTAAACAGATAAAAAAAAATCCCATCGGGTAAAGCAGGATAATTCCAGCAAACAAACAAACAAACAAACAAACCAGCCTATAATTTGTAGCACAAAATGTTAAGGATTTCCAGTTTTGAGTTTTCCATTTTGTTTTGGTCCCCAAACCAAAGACTAATACAAATTCCAGTGTTTGAAAGGCTAATTTTTTTTTCCTGAATTAACTACTCAGCATGAAAGTGGCTACAGATTTATGAATTATTAATACTCGCCTTACTTGTGACCTATGAATAATATCTATTGTTGTGCTATTAAAATTCAAAATCATATATGGATCAAGCATTGGGATGAAAGTATTTCCTTATAGACTCCATATAAAACACTTACTTGTTTCTCAGTGTTTATTCTATGCTGGCTCTATGCCCTCTCTAAGAAAGGAGAAGTCAGCCTCCAGTCTTCAGGACAGGAGACAGGTTTATAGCTTAAAGCAATGATTCTCAACCTGCAGGTAACAACCCCTTTGGGAAATTGAATGACCCTTTCACAGGGGTCACATATCAGATATCCTACATAACACATTTATATTATGGGCCATAACGGTGGCAAAATTATGGTTATGAAGTAATATCGAAAATAATTTTATGGTTGAGTCACTGTAACATGAGGAACTGTATTAAAGGGTTGCAGCATTAGAAGGTTGAGAACTGCTGGCTTAGAGGAAGGCACTGGCAGAAAACATGTGGCACTCCAAAGAGGCTGAGAGAGAGCTGCTGCTTTCTGAATAACTCCATTTCAAAGGGATGGCTCTCCGGGTTATTCAGTGGCCAGACCAAAGGCTTTCCAAAGGCTAACATCCTAAAGGGGAAAGAGAGTTTGGATCGCAGGTTTTCTAGAGGACAAAGGGGTCTGGAGTGAGAAGTTATTTAACTGCCAAACTGGGAACTATCTAAAGGAACCATGGTCAAGATTAAAACAGTAATGGTTTCTCTGTGGTGGGAGCAATATTAACATTGAGGACAATCTTCTGCTTGATTTTAACTATAATTTGCTGTGAGCTGATCAAAATCCTATACTGTTGTCTCAAAGAAAACAGTTGTGAAAATAATCAAGTCAGAGTTGTGTTCTGTATGGCACACATAGATGAGCAACATGGGAATGCTCACGAAT
Source organism: Mus minutoides (assembly GCA_902729485.2). NCBI lineage: Eukaryota > Metazoa > Chordata > Mammalia > Rodentia > Muridae > Mus > Mus minutoides. The sequence continues at coordinate 4,941,623 of LR749501.1, forward strand.
GTTTGCAAAAGCTTCTTTACTACAGATAACTTAAAGATACTTATTTTTAATAATGCATATGTACAAATACGTGAGTTTATACCTGCGAATTCAATTGCCCACAGAAGCTGGAAAAGAGCATGGGATCTACTGGAGATGATGCCACAGGTGACTGTGAGCCTTCAGGAAGGGCATGAGTCACTTTAAACCACTGAGCCATCTCTCCAGCGTCTGTGGATGACTTCCAATGGCTAAGCTACAAGCTGAGGAAAGGGCTCAGTCGGTAAAATGTCACTCAAGCACAAGGGTCAGAGTTTGATCTCCAGCATCATGTCAAACACTCAGACATGGTAGTTAGTTAGTGTTCTTAACCCTTGCTCCAGGTGAAGGGTGATCCCCGAGGTATGCTAGCCAGCCTGTCTCATCAAATCAGACACCTTAAAGTTCATTGACCATGATGAGGGGAGCACTTGAAGGAGACACCCTTCATGTTGACCTCTAGCTTCCACATGCGTGTATTCACACATGTATGCTAAGGCACACATGGATAAGTACACACACCCAGGGGAATACAACTAACTAACTAACTAACTAACTAAACTAAATGCTAGGCTATCGATTGTACTATCTACGGTGTGAAAGCAAACCAATTTGGTTTATCACCCTCTGTGATAGCTGTAGGTGTGTCTGATATTCAAGGACTCTCTTCTCTTCCAGGACCATGCTGCAGAAATAGAGAAGAAAAGAGAAGAGATAAAGCATCTTCAAGGTCACTTATCGAAGATGAGGAGTCTGGGCAGAGCTGAGGACCTTCACCCACTGCAGAGCAAGGTGGATGACTGCTTCCAGCTCTTTGAAGAAGCCAGTCAGGTAGTGGAGAGGCGGAAGCTGGCTCTGGCACAGCTAGCAGAATTCCTCCAGAGCCATGCCTGCCTGTCTACTCTTCTCCATCAGCTCAGACAAACAGTGGAAGCCACCAAAAGCATGAGTAAGAAGCAGTCTGACTCCCTCAAAAAGGACCTTCACGATGCCATTCAAGATGTGAAAACATTAGAATCCAGTGCCATCAGTCTTGATGGCACCCTGACCAAAGCCCAATGCCACCTGAAAAGTGGGAGCCCTGAGGAAAGGACCTCCTGCAGAGCTACCACCAACCAGCTCTCTTTAGAAGTAGAGAGAATCCAGAATCTTCTGGGAACCAAGCAGAGTGAGGCAGATGCCCTAGTGGCACTGAAAGAAGAGTTCCAGGAGCAGAAAGAAGAGCTGCTGAGAAGCATTGAAGACATTGAAGAGAGGACGGACAAGGAGCGGTTAAAAGAGCCCACCCGCCAGGCTCTGCAACATAGGTCAGAAACTTGATAGATGCTGGAATCTGATGCTTGTTCTAAAATTCATTTTCCTGCAAAGCTTTAATGGTCCTCTATGTGGGCAAGTTGGTCTCTCTGCTCTGTCTCTTTGTGTGTGTGTGTGTGTGTGTGTGTGTGTGTGTGTGTGTGCAGGTCCAGGGTGGGTATTCTCAAACTGCTGCCCATGTTGGGCTCCAGAGCCCTGTTGGCTTCTCTAATCCACTACAAAGCATTTCAGGGTTTACCCAGTCTTGGCTATATGGAACTCTCCCTGTACTTACGTAAGCACTTCATACCTGTGTTTGCAAGGCATGGAGAATGGAAACTTCTGCCTGAGCCACTTTGGGAAAAGGTGGGCGAGGGCATAGAGTGCACACATGCCCTCTACAACACAGTGTCAGAATGCATGGATTCTGGCCACATATTGTACATGCACAGATGCATATATTAGGGATGTAAAATCAGGATTGCTTTCTCATAGTAATGTTTTATTAAAGGAGGTAATTTGGGTTTTTCATAAAGCTTTGGTAGAGCCCTGTTGATTTTAAATGAAACAACTGTGGTGCTAAAGTGTGTGTAACACACACACGCACACACACACACATACACACACACACACACACACACACACACACACACACACACACACACACATCCCAGAGCTTAGAAAGATTTTTCTATGATAATGCAGAAAGAAAAAAAAAAAAGAATTCAACTACATAACATTAGCCTTCTTTGAGAACTCCTGTACTACAAAGAAGACAAGATAAAATTTCAATGAAAGGTTAAAACAAACAGTAAGGGTGATTTTCAATATCTTCTGAGATACAGTCATTTTATGAAGTGACTTTGAAAATCCTCTTTGTCACTTGATACATATTAGTTTGGTTGTCCTGTCAGAAGTTCCCCTGTTGGTGTTAATGTGTGCTTTCTGATCTCATGGAGCTAGAGGAGGAAGTATTGGTCCATGGCTTCAGGATATTGCCGCTAAAGAAGCCTTTGACTTGACAGGTTGAGAGTGTTCAACCAGCTGGAGGATGAGCTAAACTCCCATGAGCATGAGCTCTGCTGGCTGAAAGACAAAGCAAAACAAATCGCCCAAAAGGACGTTGCGTTTGCGCCTGAAGTGGATAGGGAGATAAACCGCTTAGAGGCGACCTGGGAGGACACTAGAAGACAAATTCATGAAAAGTGAGTTGGAAGCCTTTTGATTCTGCTTTCAAAGTTTCCTCCTCAATTCATGCTGCTGCTGCTGTGAATTGCCTTTTGCTTTCTGAACAGGTGATCAACAGCCAGATGGCTTTTTTTTTTTTAAATCACCATAGGTGTACGTGTTCCAGCTCCTGCTAGGAACATCAAAACTTTCAGTTCTTCAGAAATGTGTTAAAGTTCTTCTCTTACTATAGCCAACACGTGTGAAGTTAATGTTTAAATCAAATTATCAAAACAAGAGTGCCTAAAAGCAATTATTACCAACCACTGTAAGATGCTACCATTAGAATTTTAAACTTCTTTTGTTATATTACCTGTAATTGAGTTCGTTATATTTTAATTTCTTATTGCTCATTTTACTGTAAGGTTCCCCCTTTCCTCCCTATGGAATTCTCTGGCAAATGCATTTGGTGGACTCAGCTATTGTGTTTTGTAGAGTCAGTTCTAACAATAGAAAAACCCCTCATGTCTCATCCCCCATCTCTCTCTGTCTCTGTCTCTCTATTTTTCTATCTCTCTATGTCTGTCTCTGTTTCTCTGTCTCTCTCTGTCTCTGTCTGTCTGTCTGTCTTTCTCTCTCTCTCTCTCCCTCCTTCTCTCCCTCTCTCTTTCTCTCTTTCTCTGTCTCTCTCTCATATGCCAGGAACTGTCTTTTGCAACCCTTGGACCACTTTACATCTGTCCTTTCATCTCTTTCCCTACATCGTGTGTGAATAGTTCAGTTTTTAAATATGCAGCTGCAAACTCCATTGATTGGATATACTACAGACAATATAGTTACTTGTTGATGTTTAAATGATGCATTTCCAGTATAAATCATTACATCTTGAATATCTGTAGATATTCATATTCTTGATTTTTTTTTAACCTAAGTGAAGCTGCTTGGTAAGCATATACATAAGAAACTGACAAGGAATTTCAACAAAGTATCTACACCAGGCAGGTAAAATCTCCAGGAGATACGCATAGTTTTCTATTCTTACTACTGTGATTGAATGGTCACCTTCTAACAGACATATAGAGGTAGCTCAGGTGTTTAACTTGTATTTGCCTGGTGGTTAATGAAAATAGGAATATAATTCTTTATATATATATATATATATATATATATATATATATATATATATATATATATATTCTTTAATGAAATATTTACTGAAATTGGTTAGTTTTTTGTTTGGTTTAGTTTGCTTTGAGACAGGGTTTCTCTATGTAGTCCTGGCTGTCCAGGAACTGCATCCATAGACCAGGCTGACCTCAAACTCACAGACATCCCCTTGTCTCTGCCTCCAGAGGGTTGACATTACTACCTATCAAAAATTGGCCAGTTTTAAAAATTGTTGTTGTTGAGGGTTTTCTTATAACTGTCAATCCCAAACAGAATGTCTACTTAATTTTATATGGAATTGATGATTCTAAATTTTATATGTTAAAAAAAGTAGCCTAGAGTAGTCAGTAATTTTGTGAAAAGGTAGATCTGGGAAGATAGCTCAGTGGGAAGAGTGTTGGGTATGCAAGTATGAAGACCTGAATTAAAAGTACCAGCCCAGCACTCACAGAAAACAGAGGGTGTATGTGGGTCTGCAGTCAGCACCCACAGAAAACAGAGGGTCTGTCTGTCTGTAATCTCAGCACTGGGAAGGGAAGCAGGAAGATTACTGAAGCTTGCTTGACAGCCAGATCTGTTGAAATGGCAACCTCTGGGTTCAGTGACAAAGTCTGATCTGAAAAACAATGCGGAGATGGATTGGGAAAATATGCGGTTCTGGCATCTGGCCTTCACAGGCCTGCACATATATATGTGCACATACACATACAAACAGGAACACATAGCTATCTTCTTCTTTTTTAATTTTTAAAATGGAACTGTAGGACTTCCCTTACCTGGGTCACCGATTGTTTAAGCTCAAGAATAATTAAATAGAGCAGGAGAACCAATAAGACAGAAAAATAAATCACTACAGTCACCGCACTTTTGACAGTGTTGCAAAGCACCTCAATGGAGAGGTTCTCTTCCGTGAAGGATGCTGGGACATCTGCACACTCATTTGCACACATCTAAAGAAGGGACCCTCAAACCTCATCACGTCACATACAAAGGCCTTCGAAACAAAATTGAGAATGACTTGTATCATGACTTTTTAACAGGTTTTTAACTTAACCATGTCACCAAATATTGTTTGGTTTTATCTGTTATTGGTTTCTTTCACCCTACCTTATGACGGGGGGGGGGGGATAGGAGCATGAAAAACCATTTTAAAACTGGAACTATTTAGGTGACTCATGTAAGACTGATTTGGAGAGCAGACTGGATTTAAATTAAGCAGTATTAACTAGCAGGAGTATGGAGTCCATGGTTGGTATCCACACCTGTTTCTGAACACATTTGTGCTATGATACATTAGGACTAATCCAAGGAAACTCACTCCTATCCAGATGCTTGAGAAGTGAGATATTTTCTTTAATCATTACAGCCAGGGCCAGTGCTGTGGACTCATTGACTTAGTAAGAGAATATCAAAACTTGAAGTCAACAGTGTGTAAAGTTCTTGAAGATGCAAGTAATGTCGTTGTGATGAGAGCCACCGTAAAGGACCAGGAGGACCTTAAGTGGGCATTTTCCAAGGTAAAATGCAGGTGCATTGATGTAAATGGCCTAGTGTGTTTGTTCACATGTTTTGCTCTTCAAGCGATTCTCTGCACAGTAGTTCCTGCTTCTACATTTAGATGAGGATAATTCCTGTTAACAGTTCAACTCTTTTTTTTTTTTAATATGAATATCCTAAAATTCTTTTAATTCAAGAAAACAATACATACATATACATATGCCTTTGTATGTGTATATGTAAAGGTGTGAATATACACATATACATCATTTGCATACATATACATATACATATGCATATGCATATACAATCATTCATTTCTGCCTAAAGCCAAACAAATTACATGTCTCTTAGAGGCAAATGTTTTTAAATCCTTATCACTAGCTGTTTCACTAATTAAGGAAACATTTTTGCCCACAGCATGAAACTTCCAGGAATGAAATGAATTCTAAACAGAAAGAGTTGGATAGTTTTACCAGCAAAGGCAAGCACTTGTTATCTGAGCTGAAAAAAATCCACAGTGGAGATGTCAGCCTGGTCAAGACAGACATGGAGAGCACCCTGGACAAGTGGCTGGATGTAAGAGCGCCCCCTGGTGTTTGTGAGTGGCTTGCACATAGGTTCCTCAGTCAAACTCGTAGAGGATTAACCAAAGAACAGAACTCTACTTGGACATTTTAGAGTGAACTCCAAAGTGAGGAAAAATCATGTTCACATAGTAGTTGGAGGTAGTAAGAAGCTACATGAGTTAGTCTGACAAAACCTACAGATTTCTGGAGTTCCAGTTAATAACTTTAAGCATGATAAATTCAACGTAGAATGTTTCCCTTCTCAAAATGCTGCTTCTCAAAATGCTGGAGTTATGGATAAAAATTGGATAATTTATTCATATCTGATAGAAAACTAAATCACAATAAATAGCGATTTGCAGTATCGAGGCTGTAGCTTTGCAACCAAGAGCATCAGGCTCATAATTTGAAGTCGTGGCTTTTGGTTTTGGCACCAGCACTCATCAGCCTCATGGCCAGATGCTAAAAAAATTTTTTATATCAAAGATATGTGGAAATCTAATTAATGCCCTCCATATATCACAGCATTGTAAATAAAATTACATATAGTTGTAATGACATTTTTGAGAATTTTGGAATTTTGTCTTAAAAAAACAAACAAACAGAAATATAAGAATGTGCTTTGGTTTTAACCCCAGGTATGAGCTATGGGGCAGCTTCTGACCATCGGCAGCAGCTGACTGTGATTTGCCACATGCTCTACAGAGGCATGGGTTTGCCAGCTGCAGATAGTTTCTGGGATTGTGTGACATTTGGAATTCTGGGAAATTTTCAGAGGGTGTAAAAATGCTAGGGCCCTGAGAGTCGGGGTTGGTGGCAGTTTGATGGTAGTCATGGTTGAAGAAGAAATATGAAGAAAAGAAATTAGATTCAGGGATCTCTTCACTTTTCTCTCTCACCTCAATCTTTTTTCTCTCCTATCTAGTGTGAGGGGGTTGAGAGGGTGGAGAGAGAGGAGAGAAGGGTGTAAGAAAGAAGAACTACAAAGTAGCAAAGACTGGTACATCAAGTGCTGCTTTGAGAATCAGTACAGGGCTGGGGGATGGTCCAGAGGTCAAGAGTCTTGGCTGCTATTGGGGAAGGCCAAGATTTGATCCCTAGCAACCACACAGCAGCTCACAGCCATCTGTAACCCTAGACCCAGGGGATCTGATCCCATGTTCTCACCTCTGCATGTGTGATCATATACATACAAGCAGGCAAAACGCCCAGACATATAAAATAAGTTTTTTTTTTTTTAAAGAAAGAAAATAGATATAATGCCGCCATGCAGAGCTCTAGTTCCCATAGACTCTTAGGTAGTGTGTGTGACACGTCTGTGCATTCTGACATACCCTCAGCTTGCAAATGAAAAGCGAATGTCTCAGAATGCAAACAAACCTGTCATCAATGGATACAGTCTGTATGATAGCATTCAAGGCGCATGAATTAATGTACAATAATTATTTTAAAATGTCATCTGTCAAAATATAATTTGTTTTATCAGGAAGGCATTTGTAGGGGACTGGGGGTCCCGAAACCTCAGCTTGATGACCTGGCTCCTATTTTCTTTCCCAGGTATCAGAAAGAATTGAGGAAAACATGGACAGGTTGAGAGTGAGCCTATCCATCTGGGATGATGTCCTTTCAAGGAAAGATGAGATCGAAGGATGGTCCAATAGCTCTCTCCCACAGCTGGCGGAAAACATCACCAACCTAAACAACAGTCTCAGAGCTGAAGAGTTCCTGAAAGAACTGGAGGTAACTGACCATGTGTACGTGTAGCGGCTGGGACACATCATTTTACAGAATGAGGAAAAATGGGTATTTCTAGATCCATTCTGCTTTTTAAAATTTTATTAATTTTAATTTTTAAAATGTATTTATTGACTCACTTTACATCTTGATAGCATCCCCCCCCCCGCAGTCTCCCCTCACATGGCTTAACCCCTATCCCCATCCTCTTCTCCTATGAGAAGGTGAAGTCTTTCTGGGGTATCACCCTACCCTGACATATTAAGTCACTGCAGGACTAGGTGAATTCTCTCACTGAGGCAGTTCAGTTAGAGGAACAGGATCTACTATCATGCAGTAGATTCAGGGCCAGATTCCATTCCCTTTATGTTGGGGAACCCACATAAAGACCAAGCTGCTCATCTGCTACATATGTGGGGGGTCCAGACCATGCTTTCTCTTTTGTTAGTGGTTCAGTCTCTGTGAACCCTCAAGGGCCCAGGTTAGGTGACTCTGTTGGTCTTCTTGTGGTGTCCCTATTCCCTTCCCATTCTGCTTTCCAAAGACACAAATGAAAAAGACAAAAGTCACCTAACTTCTGCTGTTGCTCTAAAACATCGATAAGGCTCTAGTTCATTCATTTAAAAAATAGTTTCTTACTTGGGGCTGGTATTAGTGACCTTCTGTTGCTGTGATTAAATATGCGGACAGAAATCATCTTGGAGGACAAGGGAACCTGAGTTCAATTTCTATTATCCACATAGTGGCCTACAATTTTCTGTGACAGTTCCAGGGGAACTGATCCCCTTCTTCTGGCCTCTACAGGAACCATACATGCTCATGGTGTGCAGACAGACATATATGCAGACAAAAACCCATACCATAAAATATAATTATAATAATAATAATAATAATAATAATAATAATAATAAGCAACCCAGTTGAATGGCTGGAACCATGGCTTAGTGGTAAGAGTGTACCTTGCTCTTGCAGAGGACCTAAGATCAATTCTCAGCACCCATGTTGGTAAGTTCACAGCAATGTGTACCTCCAGGAGGATGCAATGCTTCTGACCCCCTCAGGCACCTGCAATTATGTGCACTTACACAAATATAAACATAAGCACATATGCACACACAGCACATGTTTGTGCACACAACACAAACACATATGTGTACACATACATACAATTTTAAAAGTAAAATAAATATTTTTTTAAATTTTCACATTTAGATTTTTTTATTAGATATTTTCTTAATTTACATTTCAAATGCTATTCTGAAAGTTCCCTCTACCGTCCCCCAGCCCTGCTCCCCTACCCACCCACTCCCACTTCTTGGCCCTTGTGTTCCCCTGTATTGGGGCTTATGGAAACAAAATAAATATTTTTTAAAAATGAATTGTATGACCTGAAGCTATGGCTCTGTGGCTAAGAGTACTTGCTGCTCTTATAGAGGACCTGGGTTCAGTCCCCAGCACCAGCATAGCATCTCACAACCATTTGTGCCCGCAATTCCTGGGGATCAAGTACTTTCTCTCTAGCCTGAATGGGCACTAGACCTGCATACATCGCACATACATACCGCAGGCAAAAAACACAAATAAGAGCATAACTGTAAATAAACTTACAGTTCAATAAATTCTATTGAAAACAAAGTTAATGAATGGTCAAAATTTATCATCTTTGCCAGGTGTGATGGTGAACCAAACTGATAATCATAGCCCTTGGGAAGCTGAGACAGAGAGATGGCTACAAGTTTGAGGCTAGCTTAGCCACATAGCAAGACCATGTCTCAAAGACATGGTAGTTTATTAATACTTATCATACATATGCTAAGCCTTTGGATTTGTGGTGTCTGTTACATCTGCAGCAGACACTGGGCATGCCATGAAATGCTGTGCTAGTCTATAGTGTGACTTCCTTCTCCACAGAGACAGTGACATCATGATTAGGGCATGCCGCAGCAGTACATACTGCAGCATGGTTTTTAGTAGGACAGGAAGTTACCAAATCAGCCTTCTTTTGATGACTGCAGAAAATACAGCCTTTGTCCCTCAAGCCCTTCTTCAGTGTGGCTAGGTTGAGTCTCTTTGAAAGGACCATGTGACATGCCAGTTAGTAAATCAGTATGCTGGAACCAACCCAGTACTTATCCCTGTCCTTCCTACTGCTGGCCCTTTCTTCTCACCATACTTGAAAAGAGTGTAGCCCAGCAGGGGAGTTCCCTAACTGCCTGGCTATTTCTGTAAAAGGCCACCAGGCCTGGCAGTGAGCTTTCTGAGCTCAGGCCATTGGAAACTGTGTTCACAAAGCACTAAGGTCTATTTTTCAAGCTGATGGGGCTCTTTTATTAAATATTCTTTCGTAACTCAAAACTATGTAGTTTATGCGTATTTTTGCTCAGTAATGATTCTTGGTTTGGGATCCTTTCGTAAATTAACTATTGGTGCAAAGAATGGGAGGGAACATATCAGATGTCAAAATTATTTTTCCTTCAAGGTCCTGTAAATATTAATCTGAAGTGTTTCTTCTGGGTACTGCTAACGGTACCTTTATAGCTGGGTGGTCCTGATGTGTATTAGCATGCTTCTGTAAGACTTCAACGTTGCCATAGTAACTGATAATAATACTGCTAATGAAGAAATAACAGCCTAGTGGACATCCTGACTGACTCACCAGTTTTGGTCAGAGTTTCATTTTTTCCAGGGTATTTTTTTTCCAATAAAAGAGGGTGGGAAGAAAGAAATTCCCACCTCACATCTCCCTCTTATTCAGAGTGAGCTTAAATGGTAACATTTTCCACACTTGTGAAAAAGTAGAAGTTTTTCTGAAGACTGCTTGACGCTGGCATCCTGACAGCTCTTAGTACGAGAGGCCAAGCATAGCCAGCCATCAGTCTTTGGATTAGTGATGACTTTCCCGTGTCTTTGCTTCCATAGTCTGAAGTTAAAAACAAAGCCTTAAAATTGGAAGAACTACATTCCAAAATCAACAATCTTAAAGAACTAACGAAAAATCCAGAAACACCAACAGAACTTCAGGTGAGTGTGAATTCAGATGACTTTTCTAATAAATACCACATAACAGCCAATCACTTACATCCTTGCTCCCAAAATACAAAATGTGTGTGGAGTGTGTGTGGAGTGTGTGTGGAGTGTGTGTGCGTGTATGTGTGTGTGTGTGTATGTGTGTATGTGTGTGTGTGTATGTGTGTGTGTGCATGTGCGCATGTGTGTGTTTCTATATCATCATAATTCCTGGCAAACATGGGGTTTTTTTCATACATAGGGAATTAAGCATTAACATCAGTAGACTTCAGTGTGCCAATATTTATGGCACATTTACAATTCAAGCATTATAATGTTATTATAAGAGTAGTTTTCCTTTTTGAATTTTGGGTGCAGTATCAACTTGATTGTTTCTTGGTACATTTCATGCTTAGACAAGAAGAGAACCCTGCCTCTTAATACATATGTGATCTTACTAATAATGTGTTAATTCATTTAGTAACTGGGCCTGGGGACAGAGCAAGGACTACTGTCCCTTCATTGCTCCGTAGATGGTCCCAGCCCCAAGACTTCCAAGGCAGGTCAGGGGGAAGCTGGGTTGGCCAGGGAACCTAGGGTACTCTAATGTCTGAGCTCTGCATGAACCCAACGTTGTAAGGCTTACCACTTTGGCCCACAGCCTCACTAACTTCCAGCTGACATCTCTGGGGTACTTTTGCCTTTATTTATTTATTTATTTATTTATTTATTTATTTATTTATTAGTTAGTTATGTTCATGGATTTGTTCTCTCTTCTTGTACTATTGTCTTTGACTTTCTCTTTAACTGACAGGCCATGCTTGGCCCTGATCTCAGGCATGTATGGGAATGTTGAATATTTCACCTGAAGCAAAGGAAATGGCCATTCCTATTCTTGGCTGGAATAAAAAGGGATGATGACTACTGTCCCATGAATTTGGACCTCCAGCTATCACAGAGGGAGGATTTAGCAAGGATGTGAGGTGTGAGCTACGGGTGCTCTGCAACTCTCCTTCTCTTTCTCTCCACTCGCCCCACCCCTGCCCCAAGGAGGTCAGGTGATATGTCTTAATTGTCCTCAAATATAAGAAAAAGAATTTCTGTGACACCACTTAGAGGGCAGCCTCTTTTGTCCCTTGCAGCTGGCAGCCACCAGCCACCAGCCTCTGGTTTTTAAACCCTGCCAGGCAGGCTGGCTGACTTCTGATGTATTTGCCAAAGAGTAAAGGCTTATGTGGTTGTCTAGAATCTCAGCCACATTTGTGGGGCTTGGGGGAGGGAGAGTGTGTAGCATGTGGGCTCAATCCAAAAGTTACGATTGAAGAAAGAGACCACCCTTAGAGTCCTCAGTGTGAGGACAGCTGGTTTGTCTAAGAAGGCTTTCTGGGGGATGAAAGCAGAGATGCCTTGGGCTGAGAAAGAGAGTGAGGGGCAGGAAAGAGTGTACTCTATACTCAAGCTCCTCCAGGGACCTTCAGCTGGGGAGGGGGGCTCTCAGGTGAGAGGGGGTTCGTCTCAGCAATGAAAGCATTCTCAGAAAAAAAAACCCCACAGACCTAGAGAAGCAGGGGCTGTGTAAGGCAGCTCACACTCAACTGAGTCTTGTTCAGAGGCCTCTCCCACCTCCCGCCGGCCCCTCCCCTCCAGGCCTGTGGAACCTCCAGCTGTGACAAGCAGGGGTAGAAACTCACAGCAGAGCAAGAAGAAAAGATGCTCTCAGCTTCTTGCTTGCAGCTGCTCTAGGCTAGGTGTTTAAAAAAAAATACAACAAGCCTTTATGTTGGCTGATTTTGCCAAATAGCACAGATATTTGAGTTGTGGGATTAAGATCATTTTTCTTAGTTTAGAGTACTTATAAGTCCTTTTATTAACTCAGGATACACACACACACCAAAATCCACTTTCCTGAAATACCTCCTCCCAGGAGAAGAAAATAAATAGCACATCTTACAGAATAAAATTGCTTCGCCATTAAATCCTATGGTGGGCTTCCTCCAATCAGAGTCGGAACCAGACAGGCTCGTGTGCATGTTCCTTGGAGAGAATTAACAGCAGACTTTTGGTCCAGCTTTTCTTCGACGATGTGATCTTCTCTTCTCTGGAATCTCTGTCAACACCACACTCTATCTGAGAGAAGGGTTAGCTGCAACGCTGCTCTTTCCCCTCGCTCAATATGGTTGGCAGCCCACACTCCCTGGTTTTCCATCCTGGAAAAAGCTATTAGTATTGGAGAGGCTTCTATGGTGAGCCTAATGTGTTCTTGATGGAGTTACTCATAAACAGAATTCCTAGCCAGTGAGTGTGCTTGCCGTCCTCCCAGATTTTCACGAAATTGAGCTTTGTATTTAGTTTATAGAAGCAGACTTAAGGCAGAAGCTGGAACACGCCAAAGAAATCACGGAGGAAGCAAGGGGAACCCTGAAGGATTTCACGGCTCAGAGGACCCAAGTAGAGAGATTTGTCAAGGACATCACCGCGTGGCTGATCAACGTGGAGGAGTCATTGACCAGATGTGCCCAAACCGAGACTTGCGAAGGGCTGAAGAAAGTCAAGGTAGGTCAAAAACTAGTCTATTATTCATTCTCCTGTTTTGCAACTATGATAAAGATATAATATCTCCTTTTAATTATTCATATTAAAAGTATTAACACCCAAACTAACTGACTCATAATATGAGACAAATATACAGTTTATATATATAGTGTGTGTAAATAAAAAGAATTATTATATATATATATATATATATATATATATATATATATATATATATATATATATATATATATATATATATATATATATATATATATATATATATATATATAGTACATTGTAGCTGTCTTCAGACACACCAGAAGACAGCATCAGGTATTATTACAGGTGGTTGTGAGTTGCTGGGAATTGAATTCAGGACCTCTCGAAGAGCAGTCAGTGCTTTTAACTGCTGAGCCATCTCTCCACCCGACTTTGTATCAATTTTTAAACTTGAACCTCAAGTAGTTTTTCATTGTGTAACTATCCTTGTCTTTAATTTGAATATTCTCATCTGAAGAACTCTGATTTTTTTTTATGTGAGGAACTCATCCTCTGTCCTCTCTTCATGTTAACAGACAATAATTCCACTCAACTGTTTGTAAAATGTACATGTTGTGTTGACTTTTCAACATTGTTCTGTTGAAAAAAAATCTCTTCTTTCCCTCTCTGTCTCTGTCTCTCTCTCTGTCTCTCTCTCTCTGTCTCTCTCTCTCTCTGTCTCTCTCTCTCTCTCTCTCTCTCTCTGTCTCTCTCTCTGTGTTTGTGTGTGTGTGTGTTTGTGTGTGTGTGTGTGCTCATGTGAGTCCAGGTGCCCAGAGTACAGAGCAAGTCTCAGAGCAGGGGTTGAAGGTGGTTTTGTGTAACCCAGGTATTGGGAACCTACTTGGGTCAGCGAGAAAAGCATGAACTCTTAACCACTGAGCCATCTCTCCAGCCATTCTATGCTACAGACAAGGACATAGAGCTTTAAATTGACTGCCAGTGTGTCTTCATAGCCTGTAATCCCTGCAGAAACACATGGTGCCCCTTTGAACAATGGGAGCTGCAGTCGTTTCTAATGTAGAACTTGAGCTCAGGATCATAGCTGAATACCTATGACGACAACATGTTAAATTAGCTTGAGGGCCTAGATTACAGCCCAGATTCTAACCACTCTCCAGTAGCTGTTCTTTTTACCCAGGAGAACTGATATGATTTATTAAAGAATCAATCCCGGACTAGAAGACAGCTCTGTTGGTAATCTGCTTGCTGAACAAGCTTGTAGTGCTGGGCATGGACAGATAAATCCCTGGGACTCAGCCAGCCTAGCTATGTCTGAGAGCAGTCCAATGAGAGATCCTGTCTCAAATAGACAAGGAGAGCTCCATCCAGTCCAATGAGAGACCCTGTCCAAAAATCAAGATGGAAAGATCCTGGTAGCTGTCATCTAAACTCCACATGCACACATGCTTGCAATACATGAATACACACACAGGTCTATAAAATATACAGTTTGTCTATTACATGGATTCTTTTCAATTTTTTCATATTTCTTTTCTTATTTTTGAGATTCTTGCTTGAGCGTTGCAGTTACGTCATTTCTATCCCAACCTTTCCCCCACTCCTACTCCTTCTATGCCCCCCATTTCCTCTCAAAGTCATGAGGTCTTCTTTAATAATTATTATTGGTGTGTGTGTGTGTGTGTGTGTGTGTGTGTGTGTGTATGTGTGTGTTTATGCATGCATACATGCACGGGCATGTAAGCTACTGAGTCCATTTGATATTGATCATATATACACATGCTTAGGGCTGACCACCCGAGACTGAATAACTTGTCTGGGAACCCGTCCTCAGAGAAGGTTGATTATCCCTCTCTTGGCAACTTGACTTCCTATAGTTCTTTGTCTAGGGCCGAGGTCTTGTGAGATTCCTTCCATCCATGCTGAGATGTCATTATACATATCGTGTTTAAGTGACCTCAGTGATAAGATCTTATAGGTACAGATCGTTATCATATATAGAAGAAGCTTTTGAATCCAACCTGTAAGTATGCATAACAGAAGAGATCTCGACATTAGTAATTTCAGATCTTAAAAACATACCAGGAGAAATAATTACAATATTTCTCTTTAATGGGGGGAGTGTCCTTCACAGTATATTCACAGTATGCCTTCATCATGTAGAACATACGAAAAGAACTTCAAAGTCAACAAAACAGCATCATCTGCACTCAAGAAGAGCTCAACAGTCTGTGCCGCAAGCACCACTCGGTGGAGCTGGAGAGCCTGGGCCCCGCCATGACCGGGCTGATAAAGAAACACGAAGCCACAAGCCAGCTGTGCTCCCAAACCCAGGCCAGCATACAGGACTCTCTGGAAAAACACTTCAGTGGTGAGCTGAAGGGCGTTTAGTCTGAATCATCTGTTTAGGAGAAGGGCTTTGGACCAAATGCTGCTCAGATACTGCCAGCAGAAGTTTGAACAAACCTTTTAGTCAGATTAATGTTTCAAATTCACGCACGCTCTGTGAGATTTGGGTGACAGGGGTTCTGTTACAGATGCTCACGCCTTCTGGAGAATATTCCCTCTCCCCATGAGAAACTACACATCTTGCCATTTTGATGATTCTGAATTATATCTGGCTTATTATATAGGAGCTTACATGTGTGAAGAACTGCCTCTGTTCAAGTGGTCAGAAATGGCTAGCCAAATAGCTAGACACGTTTCTGTGCTAGGATGAATTGTTGCTATACACATGGTTGGTAGAAAAGGCCTTAGCAGTGTCTTCCACTTTGATGTGGGAATATCATTCTTATTTTGCTTCATCTTTTCTAAGTCAGTGTAGTAAAGAAAGTGGTCCCTGATGAGGCCATAAAGAAAACCTTTCTTACCTTTCTTTCAGGGCTGGGGGAGGGCTTGTGGGTAAATAGCTTGCTGTTCAAGCATGAGGAGCTGGGTATGGATCCTCTGCATCCTATAAAAAGCTGACTCAGGTGGCATATGTCTGTCTTCTTAGTGCTAGGAAGAAAGAGATGGATGGATCCTTGCAGCTCACTAGACAGATAGTCTAGAAGAACATACGAAATCCAGGTTTACTGAGGGACTCAATAGCCAAAAGTAACATGTAGAGAAACAGGAAGACAGCTGCTGCAGACTTTTGTCCTACCCCCCCACCCCCCCCCCCACACACGCACACACAATGTGCACACATATCTTTTTAAAAGGAAAACTATTTTAAAGGAAACTATTTTAAAGGCTGGAATGGAAAAATAATTCATTGAAACTGTCCTAGGATTTCACTGAGCATTTTGAATTTATCTATTCTTTTCTGAATTTTCAAAAGGTTCTATGAAAGAATTCCAAGAATGGTTTTTAGGAGCAAAAGCAGCAGCCAGAGAATCTTTTAATCTAACTGGTGACAGCCAAATTCTCGAGGCCAGGCTCCACAATCTTCAGGTACGGGTGCTGATATCCTTATATGGATGCTGTGATACTGTGGTGCTGACGTGGATACCGTGATGCTATGGTGACTGTATGAATGCTCTGGTGCTGTGGTGCTGATGTGGGTGATGTGATGCTATGGTGATTGTATGAATGCTCTGGTGCTGTGGTGCTGGTGTGGGTGATGTGATACTATGGTGATTGTATGAATGCTCTGGTGCTGTGGTGCTGGTGTGGGTGATGTGGTGCTATGGTGATTGTATGAATGCTTTGGTGCTGTGGTGCTGGTGTGAATGCTGTGTTCCTGATGAGGATGTTGTGATGCTGCTGATGCCCCTTCCACAAACACAGACACTGCCTTGTGCCAGACTCAGACTGTTTCTTTGCCTGAACCTTCTTCTTTTGGTCCATTTTTTCTTCTTTCCACCATGGAGTTGACTGTTGGGTCAGAAGGGGTTAGGCAACAAGAAAATTCATTAAAAAAAAAAAGCAAGCTGGAAAGTATCTTGCTTGCTCTCCTCTTCCTTTTGTTTTTAACCCACTGGCCATTCTTTAAAGTCATTCAAAATGAAACTTAATTTTAATTTTTATAGCAGCAAAACCATAAATATTTTCTACCACTATTGAGGGACTTCTGAGAATTGTTTGTTTTCTGAGTTTTAATGGAAAAATATATCATGTGCCTTCTCCAG
Organism: Mus minutoides; assembly: GCA_902729485.2. NCBI lineage: Eukaryota > Metazoa > Chordata > Mammalia > Rodentia > Muridae > Mus > Mus minutoides. The sequence goes on from LR749501.1 coordinate 4,958,721, forward strand.
TCTTCTTAACTTGGGGGTCTAAGTTTAGAAACAATAATGGCAATCATAGATTATTTGGGTTTTATTGACTAAAGAAAATATATACATCTAGGAAGATGGCCACTGTAAAGATGAAAAATAGATTCAAATGAGGTTTTAGCCAAGTTTTCATAGCCGATTATCTGAATGCAGCACAGTACATTATAAAGCCAATGTTTATTTTTAAAAATCAATGTGGCCCATTGTGGTGGTGCAAGCCTGTGATGCTGGCACTCAGGATATTTCCACAAGAGGATCTTAGGTTTGAGGCCAGCCATTAAACAACCACCCCAAATTCTCTATTAAGGTACATGAGAATTATGTGGCCCAATGAATGACAAATTATTGTCAATAAACCACCATATTGAAAGTCAAGTTATTTCATGTACAGGGCTGGTTTTGGGAAGAGGGATGGTAAATTTAGACTTGGAATTGTCCTCTACTTTATGGAATTTTACACAGAAATATCATGGTGACAATTGATGGAAGATTCTGGAATTCAAGGGAATCATGACTAGCATTTAATTCTGGGTTTCCCTTGTTTTGTGGAAGCCCAAGCACAGATCTTCCAAAGGAGAGGTACATTCAAACAAAGGAAAGTCAGGTCCTGAGGACTGGACTTTGTATAGAGTAGACAAGAGAAGATGAGGAAGATACAGAATAGCTGTGTGGATACAGAACTGTTACACCAACAACATGAGGAGATGGGAACTGGAACTAGGACACTGTGACATTAAGAACAGGAAACGCTGATGAGATTCTACTCTTATCCAGCAGACTGTTTTCAATTTCTTGTTTCCAATTGCTCTCCCCTTCATGCACTGACTCAATTAGGAGCCCCGTTTTTTTTAATTAAATATTTTCTTCATTTACAATTCAAATGTTATCCCAAAAGTCCCTTATACCCTCCTCCCCCCACCCTGCTCTCCAACCCACCCACTCCCACTTCCTGGCCCTGGTATTCCCCTGTATTGGGGCATATAATCTTTGCAAGACCAAGGGCCTCTCCTCCCAATGATGACCTATTAGGCCATCTTCTGCTAAATATGCAGCTAGATACACAAGCTCAGGGGGTACTGGTTAGTTCATATTGCTGTTCCTCCTATAGGGTTACAGACTCCTTCAGCTCCTTGAGTACTTTCTCTAGCTTCTCCATTGGGGGCCGTGTGTTCCATCCAATAGATGACTGTGAGCATCCACTTCTGTGTTTGCCAGGCACTGGCATAGCCTCACAAGAGTCTGTTATATCAGGGTCCTGTCAGCAAAATCTTGCTGGCATATGCAATAGTATCTGTGTTTGGTGGTTGATTATGGTATAGCTCCCCAGATGGGGCAGTCTCTGCATGGTTGTTCCTTCTGTCTCATCTCCAAACTTTTCTCTGTAACTCCTTACATGGGTATTTTGTTCCCCATTCTAAGGAGGGCCGAAGCCCCAGTTTTATCCCAGCCAGCCGTGTTAGGCCTTCTCCCTCTAGTCTATGCCTTGCTTCCTCCTTACTTTATTGTCTCAGCTCAGCACTGTAATGAAGAATCCTGTTTATAACAGCCACTATCTATATTACCTTGATTTCCAGGGTGTCCTGGATTCGCTCAGTGATGGGCAGAGCAAGCTGGATGTGGTGACTCAGGAAGGGCAAACTCTGTATGCACATCTGCCCAAGCAGATCATTAGCAGCATCCAGGAGCAAATCACAAAAGCCAATGAAGAATTCCAAGTTTTCCTGAAACAATGCCTTAAAGAGAAGCAGGCTCTCCAGGACTGTGTTTCAGAGCTGGGGAGGTAGGTTGTTATAGTAAATGTGGATTTCACCACACACAGAAGGACTTTTTAAACACTTGGTGGGGACTATTCATGTGAAGAAACAAATAGTGTTTGAACTGTGAGCTGGAATTACAATGAATGTTGACCTGCCTTGAGCACCAGGCTAATTCTAATAAAATAATTGATGGCTGCTTGTGAAGGTCTCATTTGGCTTTATTTCTTATGCAAAAAAATAAAGCCAAGAAATTATATCCACTGATAATTACACATAACCTGGCTGTATGCCACTTCGAACAGTTTGGCTAACTCAGGATATTAAAACCAATTTCTTTCCTGTTGTATTTACTTCTGTTGGGATAATCTTGGTAGAAAACAGCTATTGAATTTCGTGGATTAAGATTCCAATCAATTACACATATACACAGGCACAAGCACATGCACACTTCCATGCATGTATGTGCAGGCATACACACACACACACACACACACACACACACATGCACATCAATGAAAGAGGATATAACACTGGAGGCAAAACTCCTTGCTCCAGGGAGAAAAGGCATCCATAGAATCAGACTGTCTCACTTGTGGCAGTCGGACTATTTATGAAAGCTTCTTGTTGAGTTCTCTTTCTGAGTTGAAAACTCATGAAGCTTTAATTGCTGCAAAGAAGACATTGTGGTAACCTCAGCTGTTGGGACAGGAATAGACACATGGAGAGTTTTCTAAGATATTGTTCTTCTCTCTAGCTTTGAGGACCAGCACAGAAAATTGAACTTATGGATCCATGAGATGGAGGAAAGGTTAAGCACAGAAAACTTGGGGGAGAGTAAACACCATATTTCCGAGAAGAAAAACGAAGTCCGTAAGGTCGAGATGTTCCTGGGAGAACTTCTGGCTGCCAGGTGTGGTGCAGAAACAGAGTGCATTGTTGATTTGCCCACATATCTCAGGCTTGTTAGTTACTTGCTTGGTTTTGGCTGATTTTATTGGTTGCTGTTGGTAGTGATTTCCCAGGCTGCCCTCCTTATGGCAGTGCTGTAGCCTGAAAAAGCTGTGGGTCTAGTTTCCTCTTCCTTTCCTCAGGAGGTTGGGCTGCTCCTTTATATAACTTTGCTTTAGCTCTTAAGAGATTTGATTTAAAAAAAAAAAAAAAAAACTTCATTTAAGCTGGGTGGGGGGTGGCACATGCCTTTAACACCAGCACTCAGGACGCAGAGGCAGGTGGATCTCTGTGAGTTCAAGGCCAGGCTAGTCTACAGAGAGAGTTCCAGGATAGCCAATGCTACACAGAGAGACCCTGCCCCCCACTCCCCACCCAAAAAAAAAAAAACAAAACCAAAACAAAACAAGAAAACTTTCCTTTCCTTTACAGAATTACCTCTGTTCATTACTACCAGAAGAAGCTGACATAACTATAGAAAGCTACAAAACCACACTGAGAAAAATATAGCTAGGACACCCCCAACTTCTATACATGTCTTCATACATCACGGGTTCCAGCTCTATCCTGCTCGCTCATCCTTACAATATCTTTAGTGCCTGAGAGCTGTGACCACTAGGTCTGGCTCCCCCTCAGCCCCTCTCTTCTGCAGTCTCCCTTCAATGCTGCCCTGAGCAGAGTCCCCTTATCTTTTGACACCACTGCCATCTGCAGAATTTTGTTCCTTGTGTTCTTGTTCCATTCCTAGAACTTTCCTGTTTTGCCTCGATGGCAAGGTCAAAGGCTTTCCAATGAGTGCAGCTTGGTTTAGAACTTGGGCTCCTTACTGTGCACCCTGAGGAGCAATGTCTGTCTATGAGGCAGGAAACAGCAGAGCCCACATGCCCTAGAATCATAGTCAGAGGAAAAACTGCTGAATTCACACCACAGTCTTTCTCCACTTCCACCAAGTCCTCTCTATGGTCGAATGTGCCAGTCCTCTTGTCTTTAAGAAAAATTTTGCAAACTCCCAGAAGAATTCATGTCATGACTAAAAATCACCCAAAAGTATCTGTGGCGTTTCCTTCATCCAGGACCCCAGCAGAGATCAAGAGCCATGAGTACCCAAGTGTATGAATTGGATATTACTTTATCTAACCTGCTCATATCCTTCCCCAGTTTGCACTGCCTCTTACTTACAGTGTAGCACAAAGCAGATGTTATAGAAGGAGCTATTGTGCTCTTGCTCAGTGAGTAGAAAGATGGAGAAAAGTCTCTGTGTGTGCAGTACAGACACGATCATTTAAAACACAGATTCAGCACATTGTTGCTGGAATCTGCAGATGTGGAACCCAAGGATAAGGTGGCATAGCCACAGTACTTGTTTGGCAGCCCAGTTTGATAACTATTGAGACAGGGCCCCTGGCATGCTTTGGTTCTGCCTTTGGACACCTTGCCATGAAGGAGAGATGCCCATTTTGCTAATTACTTGTTTTGTTGCTGAGACAAAGTACTCCAGAGAAGACATGGAGAAGGAAGGCTTGATTCTGGCTTAATGTTCACCATGGTGGGAAAAGTGGGGGATGGGGTGGCACTGGGGGTGGGGTGGGGAAAGGCCTCCTGTAACACTGAATCAACAGTCAAGAAGTACAGAGTGAATGGAAAGTAGAGCCAGGCTATAAAATGTCAAGGCTCACCTTGAGTGACATAGTCCCTCCAGCAAGGCTCCACCTCCCAAAACTTCCCACTTATCACCAGCTGCTGAGAACCGAGTGTCCTAAACCTTGAGCCAATGGGGGGGACACTTCACACTTGAACTGTAACATTCACAGCAGAGCAGAGCATGGGAGCTTCTCGTAGTTAGGCTATCAAACACAAATGGAAGGATGATCGGGATGAGCTGAGCCCACTTTCTGGACTGAACTCCTAGAGAGATAGGCTCCACCACTGAGATGTAAATGAAGGAGATACGGCAGAAATGAATTCATATTCCCTGACAGGTATTGACTGCACTAAGAAGGCAAAGAGTCAGCCTTGTTCCCAGCATCTTAATGTTAAAGTTATATCAGCCATGAGCTCTTGTCTGGTTCCTGATCCAATGTCAACAGTCATTTTTCATTCCCCTGGATCCAGAATCCTGAAACTAAAAAAAGAAATTCTGTTTGTCCAGAGAGTCCCTCGACAAACTCTCCCAGAGAGGGCAGCTTCTCAGCGAAGAAAGCCACGGCGCAGGGAAGGGAGGCCGCCGGAGCACCCAGCTCCTTACCAGCTACCAGAACCTTCTCCGAGTAACCAAGGAAAGGCTGCGCAGCTGTCAGCTGGCCCTGCAGGAGCACGAGGCTCTGGAAGAAGCCACACAGAGCATGTGGGCCCGGGTGAAGGATGTGCAAGACAGGTTGGCTTGTGCAGAGAGCACTCTTGGGAACAAAGAGACGGTGGAGGGGCGATTGTCACAGATCCAGGTATGTGCAGCCCACAGCTGCTGCCCATTGCTCTGAGTGCTCCATGCACAAATCTAGAACTGGTCCTCATCATCTGGGAAGTGTCCAATGAAAATCGGGAAGGGGCCCTCGTTATCTGGGAAGTGTCCAATGAAAATGTGGAAGGGGTCCTCGTCATCTGGGAGGTGTCCAGTGAAAATGTGGGAGGGGGTCCTCGTCATCTGGGAGGTATCCAGTGAAAATGTGGGAGGGGGGTCCTTGTCATCTGGGAAATGTCCAGTGAAAATGTGGGAGAGGGGAGAATGGATAAAACACTCAGAGAAACTGTTTATTCTCCTTTTGGGGAAAGGAATGCTTTTGTTTTAAGAGCTTTCGTTTTTTGTTTGTTTGTTTGTTTCATTCAGTAGTTAACCATCAAAGTTCACTAAATACGTATTCTGTTACAAGTGCTATGAGCATTGTTGGGAATGTAAAAGTAATGGTTAGTGCCTGTGTTCCAAGAGATCAGAGACCAGTGTGTGAATTGTTAGTACAAAGCATAGGTCTGGGCTGTGAATGGAGTGATTGGGGCTATTTTTAAACACAATATAGGCAGACTTCCAGTCACATGACCTTGAACAAGGGAGGCAGACTTCTGGTAGACATTACCTTGAACCATGGGAATCAACCAGGCAACGAAAGAGAGAAGTTACCTTCTCTGAAGACGTGTCTTCATTGGTTAAATTAATTTTTTGCTCACTGAACCCACTCAACAAAATTGTAATTGTTGACTGGTGGCCCAAAGTTTTTCAGAAATTTAAACTGGTCTTTGGACCCCATACTCCTCATATCCAGCTTATATCAGTCTAGCCTAGTGTCTATGTAAATTTACTGCTTTCATTTTATGATGAGATATTCCCACCTTAGTTATCTTGGCTGGTGAACAGTAGATGCACTGATCAGAGTGTGCGTGTGCCTGTGGCACTGTCATTCCTCAGTCACCAAACACTAGGTTTTCGAGTCTCTCTTTATCCAGGAGCTCCTATAGCAGACTAGTCTGGCCAGCCAGGAAGCCCCACATCTACCTCTCTCTGCCTCCCCAGAGGTAAGAATACAGGCACATGCCACCACTCCTGGCTGTTTGTTTGGTTGGTTTTTAACTTACTTTATGTCCCACTCACTGCCCACCTCCCAGTCAGCCCCTCCCACAATCCTTGTCTCTATTCCTCCTCCCCTTCCCCTCTGAGCAAGTGGCCCTTCCCACCAGATATCCCCCACCCTGGCACATCAAGTCTCTGCAGAGCTAGGCACATACTCTCCCACTGAGAGCAGACAAGACAGCCCAGCTAGTAGAATATATTCCACATACAGGCAACATCTCTTGGGATATCCCCTGTTCCAGTTGTCCAGGACTTACATGAAGACCAAGCTGCACATCTGCTACATATGTGCAGGGAAGCCTAGGTCTAGCCTGTTTATGTTCTTTGGTTGGTGGTTCAGTCTCTGAGATCCCCAAGGGTCTGGGTTTTTTTTTTTTTTTTTTTTTTTTTTTTTTTTTTTTTTTTTTTTTTTTTTTTTTTTTTTTTTTTTTTTTTTTTTTTTTTTTTTTTTTTTTTTTTTTAAAGATTTATTTATTTATTATATGTAAGTGCACTGTAGCTGTCTTCAGACGTTCCAGAAGAGGGCGTCAGATCTCATTAAGGATGGTTGTGAGCCACCATGTGGTTGCTGGGATTTGAACTTATCACCTTCGGAAGAGCAGTCGGGTGCTCTTACCCGCTGAGCCATCTCCCCAGCCCCCGGGTCTGGGTTTTTATGTGGGTTCTTTTATGTGGGTTCTGGGGATTAAACTTAGATTTTCATGCTTGAAAACTGACTCACATCAGACCTTGGCCCCTTAATTCTAGGAAGCCACCATTGTTAAGCATAAGAGGTTTTCATTTCCACTGATAGACATTTCCTTCTCTCCCCTCCTGCCCCCAGGACATTCTCCTTATGAAAGGTGAAGGAGAAGTAAAGTTGAATCTGGCCATTGGCAAAGGGGACCAGGCCTTGAGAAGCAGCAACAAGGAGGGGCAGCAGGCGATTCAGGATCAACTGGAGATGCTCAAAAAGGCGTGGGCTGACGTCATGAGTTCCACTGTCAATGCGCAAAGGTGCAGCAATCTTTCCTAAATGTGTATTTGCCCAAATAAAACCCAGCAGTTTCCTAAAGCCATGGTGCAGCATCTAGGCCGCCTGCAGTGGAATTAGCAAGCAGGTTATTTTTGCTGTGTGCAGGCATTGCCTGTCTTTGCCTGTGTTATATTCCCCATGGGGCAGAGTCTAGTGCTGGTATGTTAGTGTGCTTTGCTTCTGTGTTTTCTTTTCAAAATATTTTTGTCCATTTTCCACAACCCCACAACCTCCACCCAGGGTTCTTCATGAAACCTTGCACATAACACAAGCTTGGGAAAAATATGTCATTTTAAGTCAATATTTAAAAATATTTAATAATAAGTCAAGCGATTCTTTAATAGCTCTTAGCTGTTTACAGGCACATGCAGGGACGTGTTGTCAACAAATTATAGTGCTGATAACCAAGTTTAAAGCATGTGTCTGTTCCTCATCCTGCAGTTATCATACTGAGCCTCTGATGTAGGATGTGTGCGTGTTATCACAATGACACAGATATCCAGGCGTTTAGTGGCTAAGCCTCAGAGAGCTAAAATTCCATAAAGTGGGGCATGTTGTCATGCAGCCGATCATTAACCCATTCTGAAGACTTTTGAGCTGTAAAATTATGATCTGAGTCCACTCAGGCGTGGAATCTCTAAAGGTGATCCAGTGAGGTTTACAGTAGTATGGTGAATACCAGAGAGCAGAGAGCATATCAGGGAGACAGGATAGAAATGGATGCTCACAAATATAGTTAGATGTGAGCAAGAGAATCTGCAGTGCCCCATGCACAGCAGGATAAGGAACGATCACAATTACGTAGTACACATTTCAGAGACCTTAGGAGGTCTCACCATAGTGACTAGTCTTTCCTAGTGGAAAGTCTCACCATAGAGTGAATCTAGAACATTGTCGAGAAAGGATGGGCTTAGTTTGATTCAAACACACATCCAGGTATCAAAATTCAGGATGGCCCCATTAATAAACACAGCTTTCTGTGTAGTTTAAAAAAATAATCTTATTTGATA
>LR749501.1:4975340-4999604 GCA_902729485.2 Mus minutoides
TGTGTGTGTGTGTGTCTGTGTGTCTGTGTGTAAATAAGAGTTTGTAACCACCTAGGTGCCTTTTGGTGAGAATGTGTCTCAGCTGTTTTGCGTGTTCTCTTCATGCCTTCCTCAGCCTTTAGGTTTTCCTGCCAGAGTCAAGTCAGATCAGAATCACTTGGTTCTGCAGTGCAGGGACAGAGGTGGGGTGTGTGGGGGGGCAACCTGGAAACTCTTCCATAGGGTCCAATTCTCTGTATATAATAGCGAAGTCACAGTATTTTGGCTTTTTTGGTTTTCCATTCTTTATGTTCTTTTAATGTAAATGAAAGAAATGTTAAAGGTCTGATTGCAGCTAGCATTAATCACTGTTTCAGTGATCATCTCCTGTGCTGGGACTATGATTGGATAATCAACTAAGACTGAAGGATACACGTGCTGATGCAGGCAGGAACAGGGTTTTCAGTTGTGCTGAGTCCAGCATGATGGGTAGTCCCTGCTGCCCCATCCCTGTTTGACCCTAGGGCTATAGATTCTAAGGAAAGTAAAACATTGCCCCTTAACAGTCAATGCCATTTAATATTGTCAATATTCAATAGCCAATGGTCATCTAATGATAAAAATTTATCCAGAATTTAAGATAACACTTAAAATTCCATGAGTGGGTAACACAATGTTTTTAAAGTAGAGGGGCCGTAGCTCTATGGCAGCAACAATCTGCTGTTAGGAAGGTCCCACAGTGGCTGTCAATCACAGTAAACACTAGAGGCCATTGTAAGCCTTGGTCTTATGTCATCGGGAAATTCCCTTAAGGTGGAAGATCCATTAAGGTGGATGGTACACTGTGGACATCTGTTGATTGTATCTACAAAATTCATTTTAAAGCCATTGGCTTGCTAGCTTAGAAATGCTGCTTTTTTTTTTAAAACTGGACAAAGAAAAGAGTTCCTTTGGAGCCTGATGGAAGCAAAAGTTATGAGATCCAGTGCAGTATTTGTGGGATTAAAAGCTCTACTAAAATACTGGCGTTTTAATGAAATTATGAATATGTTTTAAAAGATTTATTTTTTATTTATGTGCATGTGTGTGTGTATGTGTGCATGTATGTATACAAATAATGTACAGGTGCCCATGGAAAACAGAAGAGGGTGTCACATCGCTTGTAGCTGGAGTTATCAGCTACTCAGTGTGGGTGTTGGGAGCACAGCTTGGACCCTGTAGGAAAGTAGCAACCACTCTTAACCACTGAGCCATCTCTAGGGTCCTGTGTACCTGTTTGTAAATGAAAACTTTGGCTAAAAATCTTTTCAGTTTTAATGTCCCTTAACTTACAATTGGCCTACTTCAATTAAAAAACTTTTGGTAGATAATGGCATTTCTTTAGTGATCTTGATAATTCCCTTTAAAAATGTTCAATATGATTAAAACATTTATTTTTTAATTGTTTCAGTTTTATTACATGTGTTTTTCTTTTTGTAAATTTATTTATTTTTATTCTTTTTTATTGGCTATTTTATTTATTTACATTTCAAATGTTATCTCCCTTCCTGGTTTCCTCCACACAAACCCCCTATCCCATCCCCCCTCTACCCTGCTTCTATGAGGGTGCTACCCTACCTACCCACCCACCCGCCCACCCACTCACTCCTACCTCACTGCCCTAGCATTCCCCAGGCTGGGGCATTGAGCCTTCACAGGACCAAGGGCTTCTCCTCCCACTGATGCCAGATAAGGCCATCCTCTGCTACATATGCGGCAGGAGCCATGGGCACCCCCATGTGTATGTACTCTTTGGTTAGTCATTTAGTCCTTGGGAGCTCTGGAGTGTCTGGTGGTTGGTATTGTTGTTCTTCCTATGGGGTTGCAAACTCCTTTAACTCCTTCAGTTCTTCCCCTAACTCCTCCATTGGGGTCCCCAATGGTTGGCTTTTAGAATCTACATCTGTATTTGTCAGGCTCTTGCAGAGCCTCTTAGGGGACAGCTGTATCAGGTTCCTGTCTGCAAGCACTTATTTCTGGGTTAGTCTTTAGAGTTTTAAAGAGAAACTATATAGTTACTTTTTTGTGAAGTTTCTAAATAAAAGTGTTTCAGAGGGCTTTGGGACACAGGTTGATGATAGAATGCTTGAGTGGCTTATTGTGGGGATCTGGATTCCATCCCTAGAACCACAGGAAAGGAAAGGGAGAAACTAAAAGGAACTGAACTGGAAGGGAAGGAAAGGGGAGAAAAGGAGCCCATGCATGCTTTCAAACCTACAGGAGGTGATCACTTCAGTCTCCATATCCCTGCTGATAGGAGTCTCAGCTAGGGTCACCTCTCATAGACTCCCTGGAACCACCCCCATCCCAGGTCTCTAGCTACTCCCAGACATGACCCCCATTGTTGGCCTTTCCCTCTCCAACACTGCCTCTTCTTACACCTGACCCCCATACCTGCTCCCCTCCTCACCCCTTCTCCCACACAGTTCCCTCCATCCTTCCACCGTCAATGACTATTTTGTTTACCCTTTTATGTGAGATGCACACATCCTCTCATAGGCCTGCTCTCCTTATTACTTAGTTTCTTTGGCTATGTTAATTGTACTGTGGCTATCCTGTACTTTATGGCTAATGTCCAAGTATAGATGAATACAAACCACCTGTATCTTTCTTTCTTTTTTTTTTTTTTTTTTTTTTTTTTCGAGACAGGGTTTCTCTGTATAGCCCTGGCTGTCCTGGAGCTCACTTTGTAGACCAGGCTGGCCTCAAACTCAGAAATCCGCCTGTCTCTGCCTCCCAAGTGCTGGGATTAAAGGCGTGCGCCACCACCACCCGGCCACGTGTATCTTTCTTAATTTGAGTTATCTCACTCAGAATGTTAGTTTCTAGTTTCATCCATTGGCCTGCAAATTTCATGTTTTTGTTTTTAATAGCTGAATAGTATTCCATTGTGTAAATGAACCACATTTTCTGTATCCATTCTTCACTTCAGTGACATCTGGTTGTTTCCAGTTTCTCACTATTATAATAAAGCAGCTATGAACATACTTAAGTATCTTTGTGGTATATATAATAGGGCATCTTTTGGGTATATGCCCAAGAGTGCTATAGTTTGGTATTGGGGTAGAATTATTGCCAATTTTCTGAGAAACAGCCAAATTGATTTCCAAAGTGGTTGTACCAGTTTGTGAGAGTACAAACTCTCACCAGCAATGGAGGAGTGTTCTCCCTGCTCCAAGTACTTGCATGTGCTGTCCCTTGAGCCATTTTTATCCTTAGCCATTCTGATGGATATAAGATGTAACCTCATGGTCATTTCAATATGCATTTCCCTGATGACTAAGGACTTTGAACATTTCTTTAAGTGTGTCTCAACCATTAGAGATTCTTCTGTCAATTTTCTTTTTAGCTTTGTGCTCCACTTTTAAAATTGGATTATCTGTGTCTAATTTCTTGAGTATACACACACACACACACACACACACACACACACACACACGCACACGAATGATAGCAGTCCTATGTCAGATGTAAGGTTGGTGAAGATCTTTTCTTTCTCCCTCTGTAGGCTACAGTTTTGTTTTATTGACAGTGTCCTTTGCCTTACAGAAAGAAGCTTTTCAGTTTCATGAAGTCCCATTTATTAATTATTGATCTTAGTGCCTCAGCCATTGGCAAATCAGGAATTTGTTTCCTGTGCCAATGAGTTCAAGGCAGTCCCCCACTTTCTCTTCTATTATCTTTAGTCTGTCCAATATTATGTTGAGGTCTTTGATCCACTTAGACTTGAATTTTGTGCAGAGTTATAGATATGGGTCTATTTTTATTATTCTACATGCAGTCATACAGCTAGACCAGCACCAATTATTTGTTGAAGATTGTCTCCCTTTTCCACTGTATGTATTTGGCTTCTTTGTTAAATATCAAGTGTCCATAGGTGTGTGGGTTTATTTATGGGTCTTCAAGTCTATTCCATTGATCAACCTGTCTGTTTTTATGCCAATAACATAATGGGGGTTTTTTTTTGGGGGGTGGTTTTTTTTTTACCACAATTGCTCTGTGTACTGGCTAGTTTTGTGTCAACTTGACACAGCTGGGGTTATCACAGAGAAAGGAGCTTCAGTTGGGGAAGTACCTCCATGAGATCTAGCTTTGGGGTATTTTCTCAATTAGTGATCAAGGGGTAAAGACCCCTTGAGGGTGGGACCATCTCTGGGCTGGAAGTCTTGGGTTCTATAAGAGAGCAGGCTGAGCAAGCCAGGGGAAACAAGCCAGTTAGAAACACCCCTCCACCTTCTTTGCATCAGCTCCTGCTTCCTGACCTGCTTGAGTTCCAGTCCTGACTTCCTTCAGTGATGAACAGCAATGTGGAAGTGTAAGCTGAATAAACCCTTTCTCCCCAACTTGCTTCTTGGTCATGATGTTTGTGCAGGAATAGAAACCCTGACTAAGACACTCTGTAATACAACTCGAAGTCAGAAATGGTGATACCTCCATTGGTTCTTTTACTGCACAGGATTATTTTAGGTATCTTGGGTTTTTGTTTTTTACATATGAGGTTGAAAATTACTCTTTGAAGGTCTATAAAGAATTTTTATGGGAATTGCATAAATCTACAAACTGCTTTTGGTAAGATGACCACTATTTACTATGTTAATCCTACTGATCCATGAGCAAGGGAGAACTTTCCATTTTCTGTTATCTTCCCCAATTTCTTTCTCAGAGACTTCAAATTCTTGTCATACAGGTCCTTCACTTGCTTGGTTAGAATTACAGCATGATATTTTATGTTACTTGTGGCTTTTGTAAAGCACGTTGTGTCCCTAATTTTTTTCTCAGCCTGTTTGTCATTTGTATAAAGGAGGTCCTCTCAGTGGCGACCAGCTCCAGAGCTCTCTGGTTCTTTCTTGAAGGTACCTGAGGGGAAAGAGTGTCTTTGATGGGGGCAGGACTTGGTCTTGTGGGAGATTAAGGTTGCTATCTATAACTGTTTACCTGTCTTTACTCTAAATTACTTTGATGCTGGAAGATACTTTACCTGCCTGAATTTCCAATTTACTCTGAAGTCAGAAGCTGTGGGCCTCTGAGCATATTAACACGTGCAGCTTAAGAGGGGGAGGATGGGTAAGTAAAGTGGTCCATTGCTCTTACCTCCACAGCTCCTCCCCTGTGCTGGGTCCTCAGGCTGAGAGGTTAACTTGTCAGCTAGATAAAAGTTTCTCCCCAGGAAGAAAAATGACATTAAAAAAAAAAGATTCTAATTTATTTCTAAGAGAAAGTAAAAAGGAGGAAAAGACCATATCAGACTATATGTTCTGACTATCTGCCCTCTTAATATTTAAACTATTCTATTCTCTTAATTTCTAAAACTCTCATCTGCTGCTGTTCTTCTTTTTGTTTCACCTTTATACATTTTCCCAGAATGCATGATCACATGGTATCTATTTCAAAAGTTCACCACAGGTTTAAACATGAAATGAGATCATAAGCTGAATAAGAAGTTTACAACAGAGATGTTTGCAGGAGTGTTTCTATTATGGGTGGTTATGTACCTAGACATTCACTCTCTATCACCAGTCCCACAGGAGCATTGAGAGTTAAAAACTGTAATTCCCATGTCTAAGTTAATGATGAATTTTTGTATACATAACTCCAGACAATATATTCTGTCCCTGCACCTACTATATTTCATTAGTTCTCTTTTATAACCTTTGGTTAATTGTTTTATAGCCCTAAGGAAAATATTCTAAGTTGTAACTACATATTTTGTATCTTAGAAGCAATTAACTCATGACTCATGAAGACTGGCAGAGTTCTAATTGCAGTGTTCATTTTAGAGAAGACTTTAATAGTAATATATATATATTATAAACCTATTATAAAGGCCTTAATAATTACTTGTATAATTATAGAGACTCTTATAGAATCGTCATTAGGAATTAAGAAATCATCTATTTGTCTATATAGCATCACTAAAAGACAGTACATCTTCATTGATCTGCAGAAAACCTGCCCAATAGGGTAGAATAATGACTAAGGATTATACATTAATTTAATATTGACCAGAAAATCATATCAATAGCAGGAATCAAAACCTGAAAATGTCATTCATTGGCCTTTGCCTGCAAGGGTTCACTCATTACAGTCCACAGTAAAACCATCTCTAGAAGATCACCTGCTAGTTTTTAGCCTTTCTTAGATGGCTCCTGACAGATACTGATTTTTTTTTTAGTTGATTTTTGTATCCAGCCACTTTGCTGAAAGTATTTTTCAGCTATAAGAGTTCTCTAGTAGAATTTTTTGGTCACTTATATGTACTATCATCTTCAAATACCCATACTTTGACTTCTTCTTTTCCAGTTTGCATCCCCTTGTTATCCTTAAGTTATTTTATTTCTCTGTTACTTCAAGTACTATGTTGAATACATATGGATAGAGTGGGCAGCCTTGTCCTGTCCCTGATTTTAGTGGAATTGCTTTAAGTTTCTCTCCATTTGATTTTATGTGGCTATTAGTTTGCTAAATATTGCTTTTATTATGTTTAGGTATGGACTTTGTATCCCTGATGTCTCCAAGACTTTTAACATGAAAGAACATTGGATTGGGAAGATCATGTGTTTTTTTTTTCTTTCAGTTTGCTTATGTGGTGGATTGTGCTGATGGATTTTCATATATTGAATCATCCCTGTATCCCTGGGATCAAGCCTATTTGATCATGTTGGATGACGTTTTTTAGTATGTTCTTGGACTTGGTTTGTGAGTGTTTTATTGAGTACTCTTGCATTACTGTTCATAAGGAAAATTGGTCTGAGATTCTCTTTCTTTGTTGAGTCTTTGTGTGCTTTAGGTATCAAGGTATCTGACTTCATAGAGTGAGTTTGGCCGTGTTCCTTCTCTTTCTATTTTGTGGAATAGTTTGAGTAGTATTGGAATTAGTTCTTTGAAAGTCTGGTAGAATTTTGCACTAAAACCATCTGGCCCTGGGCTTTAGATTTTTCAATTTTGTGAAATACAGGCTATTGAAGTAAGGCCTAATGATTCTTTTTTGACACTTTTTTATTAGATATTTTCTTTATTTACATATCGAATGTTATTCCCTTTCCTGGTTTCCCCTCTGAAAACCCTCTTTCACCTCCTCCCCTCTGCTCACCAACCCACCCATTCCTGCTTCCTGGCCCTGGCATTTCCCTAAACTGGGGCTTAAAGCTTTCACAGGACCAAGGGCCTCTCCTCCCATTGAGACCGAATAGGCCATCCTCTGCCACATATGCAGCTGGAGCCATGAGTCCCACCATATGTATTCTTTGGTTGGTGGTTTAGTCCCTGGGAGCTCTGGGGGGTTCTGGTTAGTTCATTTTGTTGTTCCTCCTATGGGGCTGCAAACCCCTTCAGCTCCTTGGGTCCTTCCTCTAGCTCCCTCATTGGGGATCCTGTGCTCAGTCCAATGGTAAGCTGTGAGCATCCACCTCTGTATTTGTCAGGCACTGGTGGAGTCTCTCAGGAGACAACTATAACAGGCTTCTCTCAGCAAGCACTTGTTGGCATCCACAAAAGTGTCTGTGATTGTATATGGGATGGGATTGTATATGGGTGGGACAGTCTCTGGATGGCCTTTCCTTCAGTCTCTGCTCCACACTTTGTCTCTGTGTCTCCTTCCATGGGTATTTTGTGGCCTTTCTCTACACAAAGGATAAACAGGATGAGAAAGAAATTAAGGAAACAAAACCCTTCACAATAGTCACAAATAATATAAAATACCTTGGTGTGAATCTAACTAAGGAAGTGAAAGATCTGTATGACAAGAACTTCAAGTCTCTGAAGAAAGAAATTGAAGATCTCAGAAGATGGAAAGATCTCCCATGCTCATGGATTGCAGGATTAATATAGTCAAAATGGCTATCCTGCCGAAAGCAATCTACAGATTCAATGCAATCCCCATCAAAATCCAACTCAATTCTTCACTGAGTTAGAAAGGGAAATTTGCAAATTCATCTGGAATAACAAAAATCCTAGGATAGCAAAACCTATTCTCAACAATAAAAGAACCTCTGGTGGAATCACCATGCCTGATCTCAAGCCGTACTACAGAGCAATTTTGATAAAAACTGCATGCTGCTGGTACAGTGACAGAGAGGTAGATCAATGGAATAGAATTGAAGACCCAAAAATGAACCCACACACCTATAGTCACTTGATCTTTGACAAGGGATCTAAAACCATCCAGTGGAAAAAAGACAGCATTTTCAACAAATGGTGCTGGCACAAATAGAGGTTATCATGTAAAAGAATTCAAATTAATCCATTCTTATCTCCTTGTACAAAGCTTAAGTCTAAGTGGATCAAAGACCTCCACATAAAACCAAAGACACTGAAATTTGTTTGCCCTTCCGAGCTTCTGGGATAATATTCACTTATCAGTGAGTGCATACCATGTATGTTCTTTTGTGATTGAGTTACCTCACTCAGGATGATATCCTCCAGATCCATCTATTTTCCCAAGAATTTCATAAATTCATTGTTTTTAATAGCTGAATAGTACTGCATTGTGTAAATGTACCACATTTTCTATATCCATTCCTCTGTTGAAGGACATCTGGATACTTTCCAGTTTCTGGCTACTATAAATGACGCTGCTGTGAACCTAGTGGAGCATGTGTCCTTATTACATGTTGGAGCATCTTCTGGGTATATGCCCAGGAGTGGTATTATTGGGTTCTCAGCTAGTACTGTGTCCAATTTTCTGAGTAACCTCCAAACTGATTTCCAGAGTGACTAGGCCTAATGATTCTTTGACATTCTTCAGTGTCTGTTGTTCTGTCTCCCTTTTCATTTCTGACTTTGATAATTTGGATCCTGTACCTCTGCCTATATTTAGTGTGGCTAAGGGTTTGCCTATCTTGATTTTCTCAGAGAGTCAGCTCTTGGTTTTCTTGATTCTTTGTATTGTTTTCTTTGTTTAAATTACTAGTGTAAGAACTCTAATTTCTTTATGAGGGCACTTAGTGCTATAAACTTTCCTCTTTGCACTGGTTTCATAGTGTCCCATAAGTTTGGGTATGTTGTGCTTTCATTTTCGTTAAATTCTAGAAAGTCTATAATTTCTTTCTTTATTTCTTCCCTGACCCAGTGATCATTTAGAAAGTTGTTTAGTTCCCTTGAATTTGTAAGCTTTCTGTTGTTTCTGTTGTTCTGAAGTCCAGCTCTAATTCATGGTGGTCTGACAAGATACAAGGAGTTAAAATTCAATTTTCTTGTATATGTTGAGGTTTTCTTGTGACCAACTATATAGTCAATTTTAGAGAAAGTTCTATGAGATGCTGAGAAGGTATATTCTTTTCTGTTTGGGTGAAAAGTCCTGTAGATACCTGTTAGGTCCATTTGATTCTAACCTCTGTTAGTTTCATTATTTTTTCCATTTAGTTTCTGTCTCAATGTCCTGTCTACTGGTGAGAATGGGGTATTGAAGTCTCCCACTATTAATATGTGGGGTTCAATGTACCACTTAAGCTTTTGTAATGTATCTTTTATGAATGTGGATGCCCTTGCATTTCATTTGGTGCATACATGTTCAGAATTGAGATGCCATCTTGGTGGATTTTTCCTTTTATAAGTATGAAGTGTCATTCTCCATCTCTTTTGATTAATTCTGGTTGAAAGTTTATTTTATTAGCTATTAGAATGGCTATTCCACCGTGTGTCTTGGTCTATTTGCTTGGAAAAGTTTTTTTCCAGCCCTTTTCTCTAAGGGTAATGTCTATCTTTGTTGCTGAGGTATGTTTCTTATATACAGCAAAATGATGGATCCTGTTTTGCATCCATTCTGTTAGCCTGTGTCTTTTTGTTGGAGAATTGAGACCATTGATGGTGAGAGATATTAATGGCCAATGATTGTTAACTCCTGTTTATTTTGATGTTGGTGGTGTTAGAGTGTGTGTGTGTGTGTGTGTGTAGTATGTGTGTATGTGTGTATGTGGTATGTGGGTATGTGTGTGTGTTTGTATATTTGTGTGTGCTTCCCTTGTTTTGTTTTTGCCGGTGTGGAATTATTTATTTTCTGTATTTTCTTGTGTGTAGTTAACCTCCTAGGTTTGAGTTTTCCTTCAAGTATTTTCTGTAGGGCTGGATTGGTGGATAGATGTTGTTTAAATTTGTTTTTGTCTTGGAACATCTTGTTTTTTTCCATCTACGGTGATTGAAAGTTTGCTGGGTGTCGTGTCTAGGTTGGTATCTGTGGTTTCTTAGAGTCTGTAAGACATCTATCTAGACCCTTCAAGCTTTTAGAGTCCATGTTGAGAAGCTGAGAGTAATTATGATAGGTCTGCCTTTATATGTTACTTGTCCTGCTTTCTTATAGCACCCCAAACCACCATTCCAGAAGTGATATCTCCCCCAGTTATCTAGGCTAACCTCTATCAAAAAATCAATCAAAGAAGTGTACCACAGGCTTGCCTACAAGCCAGTCTTTTGGGGGTATTGTTTTAACAGAGGATCCTTCTTTGCAATTGACTCTAGCTTGTGCTATATTGATATAAAACTAGCCAGCACAGCATCATCAGATAAGCATTCTTGGGGAGCCAGAGAGACCATCACAGAGAATCACTTGAGGAACCAGTGGTGGATCTGAATCCTGGGTCATGATTACAACTTGATCAGCTAGGTGAAGTAGAGGAAAACACTAAGGAAGGAGAAAGGTAGACAAGGAGAATAGAGACTAGAAGTTATTTGAGAGCCACTATGACTATGCCACTCTAGGAAAATATTTGACATAAGTGGGGCCAGGAGAAAGAATGTGCGGGAGCAAGGAGGCAGCTGGTTAAAGGAACTAGGATGTAAAATAAACTTAGCTTGGGTGTTTGCATGAAGCCAACGAGGAATGAATGTGTGTGTGACTTGACTTTTCCTGTGGCGATAGGAACAGACATCTATTTACCTTAAATATGTCACAGATGACACACTAAAGAAAGAATTCCATCCAATGTAGCTGGGGGAACAGTGAGTACTGTGGGAGTTCTCACAAAGCCTGGCCACCTCAGAAGCAGCGGTATCACTAAAAACCTCACCTTAGCATTAGAGACAGCTCATGAAAGCTGTATCCATAGAGCTTTCTGCTCAACTTGCTGGCTGTACTGGAAAACATCTGGTTCCTCCATCTATCACTTACTGCCTGTCTAAGTTTGTGTGTGGGTGGGTGGGATGGGGGAGTCTTGTGATTCTTGTCATTTCAAACTTCCCAAGCCTAGCAAATTTCACAGCCTTCCTGAGTGTCTTCTGAGGCTTCCCTTCCCTGAAGGAAGAAAGGTTTCATTCAGAGGAAAAACTTATAGGCCATAGTATGATGGCAAGTCTTCTGACTGACAGCAACCAGACGAGAGTGATGTCATTTATAGGATGACAACACAACACAGACCTGGTGTGTTGATAAGGGCTATGGGCCATCTCTCAATAAATATCACTGAGAATAGCAACAGTAGCAACAATAGCTACTTGAGTGGTTTTTAATCTATTTGTCTTTTTGCACAGTTTAAACTGTATATGTGTGTGTATGTGTGTGTGTGTGCATGAGCATATGTGTGTATGTTCATGAGTGTATGTTCTGTTCATGCATGTGTGTATATGTGTGCACACACAGTTTTAAAAACATCTTTTTGTTTTGGTGACACTATTGATAGAATTTCATTACATATTTGGTTGTTATCCCCCTTGAAATTTTACAAAGTAGGCATTGAACAGTGTATCAGACATTGTGCTAAGGACTTGGGCACTCAGGATCTCATTTGTCCCTTGATATTAATCAGATAAGAGGAATACTCTCGTTGCAAAGCACCCTGTGGAGTCCAGTGGACCATGGCTTTAATTCCATAATTGTACTAGGGTGCCATTTTGGATTAAGTATGTCTAGAACCGTGGTTATCTGTATACTGTCCATCAGTTACATTATGATCTCTTTGCAAAGGAGGGTGATACCTGTATTCATGGGGCAGCATGATGTTCTCAAATGTCACACCAGATATTAGCAAAGATTTGGTGATGATATGAATGAAACTATGAGGTGTATGAGCTAGTTGGTAAGTCAGACTGTGGATTATAAGAAGTTGTTAATATCAGTGTTCACTGGATATAGTGCATAAAAATCAACTGGGCCATATATTATAAGTACAAAATATATGTTGCTTATCTTTTTAATCACTGGTTCTCAACCTGTGGGTCACAGACCTTTGGCAGGTCTAAGGACCTTTTCAACTACAGATTCTTACATTATGATTCATAACAATAGCAAAACTATTACATTTATTAAGTAGCAACGAAGTATGATTGAGAGGTTACCACAACATGAGGAACTATATTAAAGGGTCACAGCATTAGAAGGTTGATAATGACTTTTTTAAATGATCATTCAATATCTTAAATGATAGGCAATTTCCAAACAGTCTAGTTGGTCCATGCTCTAAACAATGTAGGGCATTTTTCTCTTTGCTCTTACTTTAAGTTATTGATGACTTAATCATTTTACTGCTTTATTCTTGATGCAGGAGTGTCTATCCATGGCCTGAAGTAGATACAGATTGTACAAGTGCCATCATGGGCTATAAAAAAAAAAATCTGAAAATAGACCTCATCCCACTATTGAATTTACTGTGTTGATTTGCCCCTCACTAATAACTTATATTGTATGCATGCAGAGTGTGAAGATATGAAAGTCACTGAGTTTAGTGCCTGTCTTGGTTTTCTCTATTAGGAGATCCTGGATGCTCTACAAAAGGCAGAGCCTATGACGGAGGATCTCAAGTCTCAGTTGAATGAGCTATGCCGGTTTTCCAGGGACCTGAGTTCATACAGTGGGAAAGTCTCAGGCTTAATTAAAGAATATAACTGGTGAGCATGAAACATCCTGCTGTTCAAAATAACTTCTTCTCATTTAGATTTCCTTTGAGACAGAGTCTCTGTGTGTAGCCAAGATTCTCCTGCTCCAGTCTCAGTTGTAGCTAGAATTCCAGCTATAATGCCAGAAAATAAAGCTGTGAATGAATATATATTTCAATATATATCCATACAAAGTAGGAGCTAAGCTGAGCATGGAGTGGTTGTCTGTGACTCTAGCTTCTCAGGAGGCTTATGTGGAGGGCTAATCTCATGAGACAGAGAACAGCCTAGGTGACATAGTAAGATCTGGTATAAAAGAATTTAAAAAGCTAGAACATTTTTATAGTCTGACTTTATTGACTCTATCAATTAACTAAGAGTAAAATGTAGCACCAATTAGGTAAATGCACATTTTGAAGAACTGTGGATTTTGCTATGTGTTAGTTTAATCAACGTTGTCCCTTTTCTTCTATCCTCAAATTTGCAAATCACCCTTTCAAGTCTCTGTCTGCAAGCTTCCAAGGGCTGCCAGAATAAAGAACAGATTTTGCAGGAAAGATTTCAGAAGGCCTCCAGGGGCTTCCAGCAGTGGTTGGTTAATGCAAAAATCACCACGGCCAAGTGTTTTGATCTACCTCAGAATCTTAGTGAAGTTTCTTCCAGTCTTCAGAAGATCCAGGTAAGAGCTCTGCTGTCAGTGCTAAAGGCAATGCTGAGTCAGGCCAATATGAGACTCTGGGTCTTTGCTCAAGTGCATGGAAGATTAAAGTTTAGTTTAAGAAATTTAAATTTCAGATAAACCTACCCCTGAAGTAATGGAATAAAAACTAGCTCACTCATATACACAACAATAAGAGTTCTTTATGAGTAATAACACTGGACTCTGGGTGGGTTGTTTTCATTTAATTTTTGCTCCAATCATGATAGGTATACACAATTATTGTTCTTAGCATGTTAGTAGAATAAAAGTGTCTCAGTCAGGTCAGAAGGCTTGTGCCTGAGGTGGGGAGAGTTGACAAGCCACTTGTGATGTTTGGTTGATTGGTTGGTTTTATTTTCATATTTCCCTCACCCTAACAACAACTCCATGGTTCCATTTCAGCTGCCACCCAGACATCAACACTTTTAGAAGACACTGTAGTGACTTCATTTTTCGTAAATATTTGAAATTTGAATTTCTTGCTAGAAAGCATATGGATATAGATACAGCCAACCATGAATAAGGAGGGGATCATGTGAGAGTTTTTTCTACAGAGCACAGGATCTGAAATAATGGTGTCCATACTTACCTAGCTCACAGCTTTGAGTCCCAGTTCATGATGTAAGAAGACTTGCTTGGGAATGTGCTACATTCAAATTTCTCCAACTTTTCTCCTGGTCACGGAGTTGAACTATATGAACATCCAACCCCTAGTTTATTTGTGACTATGAAACCCAGTCCTGTTTTGGACAACAGCCTTTTCTCTGACTCTTAGCCTAGTTGCTGGTGTGAAGTAGCCATCTATCAAAAGAGATGTCTTGATGAAATCCTGTATTGTTCTACTTTGCATGATTGCATAGCCCACTTTAAAGAGCAAACAAGTGTATTTACCTCTCCATTCTAAAGGCTGAAGGAAAAGACTGTGGGGTCAGTCCTTTCCTAATGGGACTAACGTCTAATGGGTACATCATGGCATATGAAGCCTTCAGCAGGAGAAAAGAGCCATGCCTCAGTTAGGGTTTATATTGCTATGGAGAGACGCCATGACTAAGGCAACTCTTAGAAAGGAAAACATTTAATTAGGGCTGGCTTACAGGTTTAGAAGTTCAGTCCATTACCATCATAGTGAGAAGCATGGCAGTATACAGTGAGACAAGGTACATCTGAGAGTTCTACACCTTAATCCACACAAAGAAAGAACAGAAAGTGAGTCACTAGGCTTGGCTTGAGCTTCTGAATCCTGGAAACCCACCCCCTCAGTGACACACTTTCTCCAACAAGGCCACACATCTCAATAGTGCTAGTCCTTTTCAGCCAAGGGACCAGTTTCATTCAAACTACCACAGGCTCCATCAGACAGGAAGCAAAAGATACTAGGAAGTGGTCAGTTTGTTTGCTTAGAATTCTCTCCAGGCCAGTGAGGTGGCTCCACTCGTAAAGTAACTTTCTGCCAAGGCTGAAGACCTGAGTTTGAGTCATAGACCGGCACATGGAGGAAGAAGAGAACCAATTCCTGAAAGTTGTCTTTAATCTCCATACACTTGTCTCAGCAAGCATGCCTAGACAGATATGATAAATAAGTAAACAGTTATTTAAAAAAAAAATCTCTCAAGGGCCTGGCTATAACTGCACCAGGATATCACATCAGGTTCCACCTTTCAAGCATTGCCAAACCATAGACAAAAATTTCAACACGTAAGTCTCTGGGGGATAAGCCTCCCTCCCAAACTTCCTCAATGTGCTTCATTAAGGTCCGAAGCACAGAGTCTCTATGTTCATGTTACTTAACAGGAAAAACAAAACACCTTTAGCTGCATTTTCATTTCTTCTCTAATGTCTGAAACTATTGATTGGCATGAACTCTAACACCTCAAATATACTTACTTATAAAGAGGGAAATTAACCTCTGGATTAACCTAGAAGTTGAGAAAGCTATGCCATGTGCCACAGCTCATGTTGTCATTATGTAGTGAACTTATTCTTTATAAGAACAACCATAGGGTTGGTACTACTTTTTGATAAACTACTAATAACAATGTTCCCTACTATTTAACAGCATCTGCTTTATTAGAATCCCCCCAGGGAAGCTCTCCTGCGGTCTTTTGATAGGGCATAGTTGTGTTCTGCTGAACAGGTGGTTTGATTTTTATCATATGGGCTGTGAGATATGTGTACCTGCTTGTGTTAATTCTCCCATTGGTAGATGGGATGTTCAGAACCAAAGACATGGTACAGCTACACCAATTATACAGAACCACGGTGGTATTGATTTTTCTAAACTAAACCTAGCCAGGGATTATTTTATAACATTTGTTATCTCTTGGCCCCCATCACTTCTTCTGTTTATTTATTTTTTAACAAGTTGGTAACAGTTCATAAAATAGCTCGTGATGTTTGGTGGTCAACTCAGAATTAATATTAGGAAATAAAATATTTCATAACTGGATTGCTAAATGGAAACCTGGGTCATTTCACTTTTGTAATACTTTTTTTTTCCTGCTGAGACAGTTCAAAGAAATATCCAACAGTAAAGCATTGTGTATCTTAAGGAACCTAATTTTTATCTTTTTCTTACAGGAGTTTCTGTCAGAAAGTGAAAATGGTCAACATAAGCTAAACACGATGCTGTCCAAAGGGGAGCTGCTGAGCTCTCTGCTCGCCGAAGAGAAAGCACAAGCTGTCCGGGCCAAAGGCCTAACCGCAAAAGAGGACTGGAAAAGTTTTCATGCAAATCTCCACCAAAAGGAATCAGCCCTGGAGGTACTGCCCAGCCACCCGGGGGCTTGCCTTGTGGAGTGTGGTGGTGGTGGTGGTGGGAAATGGGCAGTTTCAGTATCCCACAGGGTTTTAAGCATTTCAGTCATCCCATTTTGCATAGAACCAGGCAACCAGATGATGAGAGGTGAGCTTGGTGCTTTAAGTGACTAGCCCTGAAGTCAGAAAAACACCTGCAAGGCTACAAAATACTGGCTCAGAGTGCATATAACCCACACTAGCATCCGGTTTGGGGTGTTGAATGCAAAGGAAGATAACATTCATGTGATTTAATTTCCTTAAATGATAACTTATGAATATCATAATTTCTGCCACAAGGCAGAATTTCTCTTCTTCTGAGATCATTTATTATTTGTATTAACTCTTCTATGTATGAAAGTCACAGTACTTTTGAAAACATTTCCTGGCACGATGGATCCTTAATTTGATGACGATCATAATAAATACAAGATTAAAAAGGAGACTATAATAAGGAATTGGATCAGGAAAAAGAATACACTTTCTTGGTTCTTTCTTATACTACTAAGCTTTGAGTTCGTCCTTGTAAGCAGCTGTTGTCCATGGTAAACATTCTCCACTAAATATGATGGTAACCATGAAGTTCCTGGAAATGACTTGTGACCTGTAATATCATTAGTGCAATGTGGCCTTCAAAGTAAGAGTTATTTAGTGACCGTGTCTCTTGTAGCCAGGTCATCTTACTTAAATAGTGTTCAAGAACAGGGAGCTCAAGATTGACAGTTTTGTTAATCTGAACTGCCTCATAGCAGATATAACTATTGAATCTAATTCCACCTCTCCTTCCTTTCCTAATAGTAATAGACAATGTAGTATACATTTTGGTAATAAGAGGGCAAGTTTTTATTCTGTTTCTGGAACTTCATTTTCTAGAAGGTCATTACCATGAAGGAGATGACTGTATTGCAGGAATTTCTAGGATAAAACATGCAAACTCATAGAAAGATGCCATTAACTCTATATGAAGACGTCAAGGAAGGTGTCCAGAGAAGTGGCATTTAAACTATACCTTGAAGGTCACGTATCCATTGGTTCTTCCAAGATTGGTGTGTAATTCTTCCAGAAAGAACTGGGTGTGTGGGTCCAGGAGACCATGAATGATGTTGAAAAGTGGAAAATGTTGAGAAGTTTGAGGCAGACATGAAGTTTAGGCAGAGGAGCAGTAGAGATAAATGGAGATAGAGACTAGGATCACACAGTGAAAAGGAAGGTGGGAAGGCACACTAAGATACGGGATGGCTAAAGATCTACCAAATCCCACAGCTGGGAAGGCACACTAACATACAGGATGGCTAAAGATCTACCAAATCCCACAGCTGGTAGGTGACAGAGACAGGTCAAACCCAGCCCTGTGCCTCACTGGCTCATAAATACAGTTATAGTAACACAGGGTTTGAGAGCTTCGAGATGTCACTGGAGACACTGGAGAAATCACTGGGTAAAACCTTCAGCATGAACACAAAATAGGAAGCAAATAGCCTCTGCACAGACACAAAGTGCAGGCCTAAATCCAGAGGCTCATGAGGAGCTTCCAGAGCCCATGGCAAGTGCATACTTACAGTTAGCACTCAGTCACTTCCTGCTTACACGAAGCACCCAGCTTTCTTCTGTGCTCCCCGAGGTGTTTGCAAAGCCACAGTTTTTGGTCAGGATTTTCTATGTGTAGCATCTCCACAAAATAGCACTAACAGGAAGACGTACCTGCCTTGCATTTACAAATGCATTTAATTATTCAATTCATATTTGGCAAGAATTAATCTAGACTCTGGGGATGCAGCAGAGAGGAAAACAGAACAAACCTTCTGTTCTGACAAACCTTACATTTTATCGGGTATCCTTCTTGATATTCTTATCTATGTGATGTATTTTAAACTCTCTGATGCTTTCCTGCAGCTAATAGAACTCCCTATGGAAACCATAGAAGACATGATCAAGTGCTGACTCTACCAGTACCCTGGACCAGATACAGAGCAAACTTTGTGTCAATATCCAATAGGCTCTGCAGTCTTCATACTTAGTTTCCCAGATAACATTTTATGGACCTGATGATGCTTTAGTAAAATTACCTAAATTCTTTAAATCTTTTGTTAGTCCACATTTCAATTTTAATAATAGAATCATATGATTAGATCTAGCACTTTATAAGAAATAGATTTCTTTGCCACCATGAAATGTATAACACATTATCAGCATGCTTTAATCTATAATCTATGAAAGTAATAATATTTACACTATCCTTGTGAGATAATCATGCAACTCTCAGTCTTTCTTAATAAAAATAAGTGTGTTCGAAAGATAATAAACAAAGAGCTGGGGAGATGATTCAGTTGGTAACGTGCTTGATTCACCAGCAGGAGAGCCTAAATTCAAGTCCCAGCACCTCCATAAAAGCCAGGAAGTAAGCTAAGGGGACCAGGAGGGTTCTTGGGCTTCACTGGCTTGCCAGTCTAGCCACATTGGTAAGCTTCAAGCTCAATGAGAAATTCTCCCCTCTAAATAAACAAGGTAGAGGTGATGGGGAAGTGACCAGTGGTTAAGCCCACATACTGCTCCTGCAGAGGACCTGAGTTCAGTTTCCACCACCCATATCAGGCAACTCACAGCTGCATGTAACTCCAGTTACAAGGGAGCTGACTCCCTCTTCTTGCTTCCACAAATAGCTGCGCTTACATGCACATGCTCCTACACAGACACACATGTGTGCACAACTAAAAATAAAATAAATCCTTAAAAAATTATAATAAAAATGAGGGTGGAAAGCAATCATGGAAAAAGTTCTCAAGAGGTTAACCTCACAGGAACACATTCATGTACATGTATACCCTCACATACGTGTTTATATTCAAATAAACATTCATGCCAATGTATACACAGCATAATAAACACATGAGTTACATATGTGTGTGTTTGTATATAGTGCTACTTATCCTATCATTGTGCTGGTGCATTCCTATAAGGAAACAGGGTACATTCCAGGAAGCATGAGACATGAGCCCTTCCATTGTGGAACTTAGAGTCTCAGGGTACAGGCCAGGCATAGCAGCATCAGATGGGAATGCACAGCCCGACCCTGACTATAATTAAGCTTGTGTTTTAAAAAGTCAAAAGCACAGAAGTAGAAATGAGCTATTCAGAGAATTAAAGAAAGTGGTTGTGTAGCCTGAAAGTAAAGGCCTAAACACTCTTAAAGGATGCCAAGTGGAGGTTAGAGATCTCTCTCAGTCTTTCTCTCTCTCTCTCTCTCTCTCTCTCTCTCTCTCTGTATGTGTATGTGTAAGTATGTGTACATGTGTGTCTGTCTGTCTCTCATCTCTTTGTGTATATATGGCTGTCTCTATCTCTATCCCTGTTCATATATGTCTCTGTCTGTCTCTCTGTATATGACTGTCTCTGTCTTTCTTTGCCTCTGTTCCTATCTGCCAGTCTCTGTCTGGCTGCCCCCTGTTTGTCTATCTGTCTCTGTGTGTGTGTCTGACTGTCTCTCTGTCTCTGTTCATGTGTCTGTCTGTCTGTCTGTGTGTCTGTGTATATGTTTCTCTGTCTCTGTCCCTTTCTGTTTGTGTGTGTGTGTCTGTCTGTCTCTGTATATGTGTCTGGCTGCCTCTCTGTCTCTTTCCCTGTCCATGTGTATCTGTCTGTCTTTCTGTGTATATCTGATTGTCTCTCTGTCTCTGTCCTTGTATGTCTGTGTGTCTGTCTCTGTATATGTTTCTGACTGTTTCTCTCTGTCTCTGCCCATGTCTCCCTCCCCGACTCTCCCTCTCTCCATCTTCTCTCTGTCTGTCTCTCTGTTGCTTGTCCATGTATATTTGACTGTCTCTCTGTCTCTGTCCCTGTCAGTATGTATATGTATGCATATGTCTCTGTGTGTGTTTGACTATCTCTCTGTCACTGTCTGTCTGTCTCTGAATATGTGTTTGTCTCTCTGTCCTTGTCCCTATCCATGCGTGTGTGTGTGTGTGTGTGTGTGTGTGTGTGTGTGTGTGTGTGTGTGTGTGTGTGTGTGTGTGTGTGTGTGTATGTGTGTGTGTGTGTGTGTGTGTGTGTGTGTGTAGGTCACAAATTCACGTCAAGTGTAGCTTTATTATTATTATTATTATTATTATTATTATTATTATTATTATTTTCACAACAGGGTCTCTTTCTGAACCTAGATGTGGCAGAGTCTGCTAGTCTGCAGGAATTCTTCTGTATCTCCCTCTCAACCCTAGGATTATAAACCTGTGCTAGCATGCTAGCTTTGTTTCTGTGGTTTCGGTTGGTTCTGTGAGTTAAATTCACATCCCTGCACTTTTGCAGAGAGTACTCACTGGTGGGTCTCCTCTCCACCCCTTGGGGTTTGTGTTTGCTCATTATTATCTAAACTCCTGCAGAATCTAAAGATCCAGATGAAAGACTTTGAAGTGAGCGCAGAACCTGTGCAGAACTGGCTGAGTAAAACAGAGAGGTTGGTGCTTGAGAGCAGCAATCGCCTCTATGACCTGCCCGCCAAGAGGAGAGAACAGCAGAAGCTGCAGGTGATGGGGCCTACTTGACTTCTTCCTCTGTCCACTCTGGCCAGATGCATGCTGGGAGCCCCGGTCTTAGCCAATAGCACCTTAAGATGCAGTGTTCCTTCTCCTTGTTCCGACAGAATTGAGTTAATGTTTTCTGTCTCTCCTCTGAGGCACGGTTTGTTTTCTTCCCGTAATCTCCCACTGTGTGTAGCTTGAAAAATAATGCAGTCTTCAGGGGGCTCCAGTTGCTTGTCCATGTTTAATTCCGTGTTCTCTGGGCCCAAGCTTCGTCCTCCATGTGCTTGCTCCAGCCTCTGAATGGTAACCCGCTTGTGCTTTCCAGTCTGTCCTTGAGGAGATACAGTGCTACGAGCCTCAGCTCCACAGGCTGAAGGAGAAAGCTCGGCAGCTATGGGAGGGACAAGCTGCAAGCAAGAGCTTTGTGCACAGAGTGTCACAGCTGTCTTCTCAGTATCTAGTGCTAAGCAATGTAACCAAGGTAACGCCTGGCATGTGTCTCGTGTGAGTGTGATACTGATGTCGCAAAACTAGACTGTCCATAGGTCATTCGGGGTGCATCCTGACACCCCCACAGAGCAGTAGCTCCAGGTCAACCGTGAGGCATGTAACCGTGACATCCTCCTCATCTTGAAAGCAGACTCATCACTTTTATCGTAGTTCTTAATGTGGCTCCGTGAAATCAGCCAGGGATGTTTCAAAGACAGAATACACTACCAATCTCCAGCATTAATAAAATGATATGTCTATGGCCCCAGGGCTCAAGAAATAACCCAAAAGCAAATTACACAGTTTCTATGCTGAAGACTTGTAGATTAAATTACACTAGGAAAACGTGAAACTGAAAGCAGTTTAAAATGTACTGGAGTCATAGAATAAGCCTAGAGTAATTTTAAAATGTCAGCCAGCTTCTGTATACTTACTATATAGTAGATGAGGATGTGTTTACTGATAGTTTCAGTTAAGATTCCAAAGCAGAGTTTGGAATTATCAATGACTAGCCTGAGTAAATATTTCAAGGACCTTTAGAATAAAGTATTGGGTCTACACGGGTCCTCATTAGGTGAACCCCACTAGAGTAATGCAGACCCTATGAATGGATCAGTCCTTTCAAGCTTGCACAAACTATAACACTTGCTTCTTTTTTTAAAATTTCAGATGTTAGCATTTAGGGACTCTATTATATGGATCTTTAAATAACATGGTCTCATTCATTTTACTGTAAAGTTACTTCTGATCTGCTAATTTGGGTCGTCACACAGTCCTCATGTAAACTGTCTCCACTTGTACCGATAGTTATTTGATAAAAGAAAGAAACTGCTTTTATAAAACCATATGCATATGATTTTAGAAAATCTGGCACATAGCTAAAATTAGATGGGATTAAGAACAGCTAGTTGTAGCTGGTATGTTAGTGCACATCTGGAATCCTAGGACTCAAGAGGGCAGGGGAATTGCTGCAAGTTCAAGGCCAGATTGAGCTGGGTCATGAGTTAAAAGCCAGGCTGGGCAGCACAAGCAAGACATGTCTCAAGATAATTAAATTAAATTAAAGTAAATTAAATTAAGGCATTAAAGCCAAAATACAAAAGCAAACACATAAGCCTTCCCAAACACCTTTTTTACTCCTTTGCATTTGACTAGATATTAAAAAGCAAGAGATGTTTGAGTGTTTAAGAACTTGAATGCTATAGAAAAGCTTCATTTGCTTTGTTGGATATGACCTGAAGTGAATGAAGAGGAAAGCCACAAAGGTTTTCTTGTCATTTAAAATGCAGGTGTATGAGTTTTGTCCTCTACATGTGTCCTGAAGCCTCATACTCTGTTCCACTCCTGTGCAAAATTATGTCTCAACTAAATATATACGTATTACATGCGTGCTATTTACAACTATTACAACATATCAAATTGCTATGGGTTTTTTTTTTTTTTGGTTTTTCAAGGCAGAGTTTCTCTGTATAGCCCAGACTGTCCTAGAACTCACTTTGTAGACCAGGTTGGCCTCGAACTCAGAAATCTGCCTGCCTCTGCCTCCCGAGTACTGGGATTAAAGGTGTGTGCCACAGTGTAGGTCTGTAGGAATATGTGATGTCAGTTGAATGTGAAAGCTAAAAATGATGGTGGATCAAATGTCAATATGTATTAGGAAGAAATTCTACTGAATAAAAAGTAAGCCATGATTCTCCTAAGTACATCAGTGTAGGGCAGTGGACAGCAATCATCATGCCCTTTGACCTGGTTATTCTACACATTTTTTACTTTTTAGAGAGGTGTGCCACACATCTCATGCAGTGAGGCCAGGCTTGCTCCTTTTCTGGGCAGACTCTAATGAAGCATTAGCTTCCAATACGAGCAGATGCAGGCTATCCAATCTCAGTGGAAGCTGACAGCTAGAAAACCATCTCTGTTGTTTCCAGGAGAAAGTGTCCAGGTTGGACAGAGTTGTTGCTGAGCACAACCGGTTCGCCCAGGGTGTTAAAGAACTGCAGGACTGGATGTCGGATGCAGTTCACATGCTGGATTCGTACTGCCTCCCCACGTCAGATAAAAGTGTGCTGGATGGCAGGATGCTCAAGCTGGAGGTGTGTATACATGCATTGCCTCTTCTCGCGTCTCTGTCAGCCTCATCCTCTGTCTATATGAGATGTCTAGATGCTCTGTGCATAGGTGTCTGCTTACACAACATGCTCATCCCTAAGCATTAGCCATTCATTTCAACCCCAACATATTCATCCACGGACACTATTAAAAAATAAAATAACACACAAATGTGGTGATTTGTGATCAAGAAGGCAGCTTCAAATTCCATCACAGGCACGTGAATTCTGAGGAACTATTTTGGTGGGACATTTAATTCATTTATTCAATTTACTTTTCTGCCCATGTCATTTAGTTGACTCTTAGTTGACATCTTGAAATAATCAATTCTACAATTTTACAATTTTGCATTTGTAATGATAATAATTGATCTTTGTCCACCCTTGTCCCCCTCATAACTTCAGTGCCTAGACTGGCACTCTTTTTTGACACCAAGGGGTCAAAAGTGAATATAAATATGAATGAATATGACCTTTGTTCATAAAGCTATGTTGTCTGCTACTGAGGTTGATATGTCGGAGATGTTGATGTCAGATGATGGTGATGGTGGTGGTTTTGGTGTGTAGGTTATAGATACACGCAGGAATGAAACAGTGGAGGAGAGACGGGCTTGAACATTGGAGGCTTAGGAAATCTAATACCTAACTCAAGCTTTTAGGAATGATGGGTGGGTGGGCGGTGAAATGGCTCAGTGTGTGAAGAAGGCTCTTTTCACCATTAAACCCCGAGCCCAGTTCTTGAAACTACATGGTACAAGTGCGGATCCAATTCTTCCAACTTGCCCTCTCTCTGCATGGTCTGCCTCCCTCCCTCCCTCCCTCCTTCCCTCCCTCCCTCCCT
>LR749501.1:5046133-5076133 GCA_902729485.2 Mus minutoides
TTTCCTGTAACTCTCTACGTATTTCCTCTTTAAATGCTTCTAGTTGTTTATCTGTGTTTTCCTGTACCTCTCTAAGTTTTTCCTCTTTAAATGCTTCTACTTGTTTATCTGCCTTTTCCTGTATTTCCTTCTTGTAGTCCTCCATATACATCATGACGAGTGACTTTATATCCATGTCCTGTTTTTCTGGTGTGCTGTTCTATCTAGGACTTGATGGGGTGGGTGAGTTTGGATCTGGTGATGCCAAGTACCCTTGGATTCTGTTGCTTCTGTTCTTATGCTTACCTCCTGCCATCTCTAACCAAGGAGACCTGTGGTCCCAAGACAGCCTGGGGGGTCCTGTGGAGAGTGCTCAGAGCCAGTGCCTGCGCCCTGGGCTGCTGCAGGCGCACAGGACCAAACCGGAAGGGGAAGGGAGAGTCTGTCCTGGGCCGGGCCTCTAACTCTGTCCTGGCTGGTGACTCAGGTCGCAAGGGATTGGGCAAGAACAGATGCTGCGTTCAGCTGGTCGCCTGTGGTCCCAAGACAGCCTGTGGTCCCAAGACAGGCTGGGGGGTCCCGTGGAGAATGCGCAGAGCCCGCGCTGGAGCCCTGGGCTGGTGCAGGCGCACAGGACCAGACCGGAAGGGGGAGGGAGAGTCCATCCTGGGCGGAACCTCTAACTCTGTCCTGGATGGTGACTCAGGTCGCACGGGATTGGGCAGGAACAGATGCTGCGTTCAGCTGCTCACCTGTGGTCCCAAGACAGGCTGGGGGGTCCCCGTGGAGAGTGCGCAGAGCCCGCGCCGGAGCCCTGGGCTGGTGCGGGCGCACAGGACCAGACCGGAAGGGGGAGGGGCCCCCCTCTCTCTTCTTACAAGAGCTCTAAAGAGCACAAGAACCTAGAAAGTGTGACCTTAATTCTCAGATAAGAAATATTAATGCCTACGCTTTGTTGCTGATTAATGCTTAGAAACCAAAGGGTAATAAATATTTCATAAAATGGAGGTATTTTAATTCAGTCCAAGTGATTCACTTGGGAGGATTCTCAGGGAGATAATAATCAAGGACTGAAGGAAAGGAATGTCATCAAACCGGCCCCACAGTGCCCAGCAGGGAATTTTTGTCTGGATGACTCCATGTAGTTTGTTTTTTAAAGATTTATTTATGTATATGAGTACACTGTCACTGTCTTCAGACACACCAGAAGAGGGCATCCAATCCTATTACAGATGGTTGTAAGCCACCATGTGGTTGCTGGGAATTGAACTCATGACCTGGAAGATTAGCCGGTGCTCTTAACCTCCGAACCCTCTCTCCAGCCCCTGGCTCCCTGCTGCCTTTTACCTTCAAGTTGTTGTCCCATCTGAGGACAGAGAGTGGAGACACTGCTACAGAAGCAACAAGGACAAAGGAGGGGTTGTGAGGGCTGTCTACCAGGGGGTGACAATTCCTCGGCACTCTTTGTTATCATTGCTCCCAAACTGGGAATAGAGCAGGGACCAGGGAGTCTTCTCAGCCTGAGAGATCCATGACCCAGCACCAGGGGCAGTCTTCTGCAATAGGAAGTCTGAGGAAACCCGTGAGAGGCACTGATGGTGTCTGCTGAGGCCTGGTCACAGTATGAAAATTAGTCTCAATAATCCACCACCTTAACTATGTGATGTGTGTGTTGACTCAGGGAAATACTGATTTGCATGGGGAATGTTACATTTTCACACTTAGACCATTTCGGGAAATATTGCCCCATTCTCCATTGTGATTTTATGACTTTTAAATTCCCTGCAGAATGGTCACTTTGCTTATTTGCCCCAAGTTTGTCCTTCCTCTGGCAGTCACTTTCTTCTGTCCTCCCTACTCTGTATAGCCTAATGGATTGATCTACTAGGAATTAGTGTGGTTTCCGACTTGATCTGGACATCCCACTTTGGATGACCTTTAGTCTCTCCAAGTGATGGTGTCCCCTGGGCCCTCTAGAGGTCGCATTCACTCCCACTTTGAAGCTTGAGCTTAAATGGACCCTGCTCTCTGAGGCTACTTTCATCAGAAATTTAGAGTGGGACTTGGTAAAGCCAGGCTAGCTAGCCATCCCAGGTCTCTGGACACTCTGCTGGCTACAGGGGATTGAATGCACATGATAGACTTCAGAGCTGTATAGATGCTCAGATTAGGTAACTGACGTGTTTCCAACCATTTGCAGTCAGCTGGAAGGAGCACTCTCAAAGTGGACAAGTTATCAGGATGACGTGCGACAGTTCTCCAGCTGGATGGACGGTGTGGAAGTCAGCCTGACCGAATTGGAAAAACAGCATACAGAGCTACGGGAGAAAGTAACTGCTCTGGGAAAAGCCAAGGTTTGAACTGGATTACACCCGCTTTGCATTCTAGCATAAACTTTAGGCAAAACTGTGGTCACCTATGTACTAGGAATGCACACACGAGGAAATTAAACCTCATGCCATAATTTCTAATAACTTTCTAAAGTAGGATGTTATTTGTAGTTATTTAACACAGGAGCAAAAATTTTCTTTTCCAGTATAACCCTATACACAGATGTTTTATAACACAGGCCATTTAAAATTTATCTCCTCTTAATGTCAGAAGTAAATGCACTTTCTTTTCCTTACATTCTTTTCATTACCACTGTTTTTTACTTGTTTTTTGTGTTGTTGTTGTTTTGTTTTGTTTTACCTACCTGCTCACTCACCATCAACGCTGGATATTAAAACCAAAGCCTGTGCATGCCAGTCAAGCGCTGAACCACTGAGCTAAACCGTAGGCCCTATATTACTACTTTTGTATAGTTTTGGTTCAACATCATATGATTATAGTACGACATGAAAAGATTTTAAAATATGTAGAGTTTTAAAACTCTCCCTTTGAAGTGTATTCAAACACAATCATGCTGAAGCCCTTTGCTGGGTAGCACACCTCCCTCCAGGGCATGCTCATTGCAATAGTATGTCCTGAGCTGCATTTACTATAGTCTGTGTGGAAATCCTTCAAGCTCTCAATTCCTGCTTATTTGCCCCATTTCATAGGGATCATCTTAAGCAGGCCACTCCCCTCACCTCAGGACCCTCCCTTTCATCTCTATATTATCACTCAGTCCCTGGCAATCTGTCTGCTTCATCTGAATCTAGAGCTCCTGATTCTCTTCTTGTTTCTTGTTGATCAAAAGCTGCTCTAATCCTGTAAAGATGAAAATCTCACTTCCCTAAGACCCACTCATTGGTCTCTCCCCCCATTTTTTGAGATGGGGGGTCTCCTTGTGTAGCCCTGGCTGTCCCAGAGCTCACTCTGTAGGCCAGGCTGCCCTTGAACTCACAGAGATTCTCCTGCCTCTGTCTCCCGGTATTGGGATTAAAGATGCTCCCCACAATTTACATTGTAACATTGAGCTCCTTCTGGAGTTTGTAAGATAGCAAGCAAAGGTTATATTCTAAAAGGGATATGTATACTTACTAATAAGTATTTAAGTAAATAATTATAACTGGGAGATACCACAGTAAAAGGAGATATCACAATGATATTGCATGGTGTCCACTAACTTGGAAAGAGTTAACATAGATTGGGTTCAGGGAAGAGGAATAAGACAGATATTTCTGAAACAGAAGACAGGTAGACAGTACCCTAAATGATTGAGAACAACGAGTAGTCTGGAAAGAATCAAACATGGAATTCTATCATGTTGATAAGCTGAGGAAGGAAAGGTTCTGGTGCATTGTGGGATGGAGATTGCTGGATAGCAGTGGAGGGGACTGGGAGGTGATCTGGGGGAGGTACAGACACTGTCTCTTGCACTGTGTTCAGGCCTCCAGCAAACTCCAGATCCCAGCTTGCCCTAATCTTTCTCTCAGATTTTACCTCTGAGAAACTCCTGTTAAAATCCAATTGAAAATTAAGAGTGGCCTGGAGTAGATATTGAGAACAAGAGACTCCTTCCAATGTTCTAGAGTGGCTGTTTGAATGGGTAATGTGTGTGTGTGTGTGTATGTGTGTGTGTGTGTTTGTGTGTGTGAGGGGGTGGCATTTACTGTTTTAAATAATGGCTGAGGAAGAAGGCTTGATGAGACAGAACAGTGATGGAGTGGAAATCACGAGAAATTTGAAATATTTAAGAAGAAATAGAAAGTATTGGGAATTGAAGTCTCAGAGACACTCTGGAACAGATCTGAAAACACGCTGCAACATTATATGAATTTTTAGATGTGCACACACATGTCTGTATAATCCAGGTGTACTGGCTAGTTTTTGTGTCAACTTGACACAGCTGGGTTATCACAAAGAAAGGAGCTTTAGTTGGGGAAGTGCCTCCATGAGATCCAACTGTAAGGCATTTTCTCAATTAGTGATCAAGGGCCCCTTGTGGGTGGGACCATCTCTGGGTTGGCAGTCTTGGATTCTATAAGAGAGCAGGCTGAGCAAGCCAGGGGAAGCAAGCCAGTAAGAAACATCCCTCCATGGCTTCTGCATCAGCTCCTGCTTCCTAACCTGCTTGAGTTCCAGTCCTGACTTCCTTGGTGATGAACAGCAATGTGGAAGTGTAAGCTGAATAAACCCTTTCCTCCCCAACTTGCTTCTTGGTCATGATGTTTGTGCAGGAACAGAAACCCTGACTAAGACACCAGGTGAATGGATGGATAGAGAAAGATCATTTGTCGCCAGTACAGTTAAAAGACATTAATTTGCCCAAGATCATTGTTGTGCTTGTGCATGAGTTATTAATTTTATTGTTTTTTCTTTTGTTCTCTAGCTATTAAATGAGGAAGTATTGAGTCACAGCAACCTACTGGAGACCATTGAAGTCAAGAGGGCAGCCATGACAGAGCATTATGTCACCCAGTTAGAACTGCAGGATCTGCAGGAAAGGCACCAAGCCCTCAAGGAGAAGGCCAAGGTATGGCTGGCCAGGGTCCTGGACTCACCCAGGACTGATGACCTCATGAAAACAGGGTCAAACAAGCTAAATGAACCTTAGTGTGTTAAAAATGTCATTAGCAAAATCAAATACAACTTAAAACATTATTTGTATTTGAAAATTAAGGTGGCAAGATAGTTCTCAACCCAAACCAAAACCCAACTAGAAATGTAACATTTTCACAAAACTTTTCGAGATCTTTGTATTGAAAACTCCTAAGTTCTGTCTGGCTATGGGAGTTTAATAAAGTAGAAAACGATCACCTTGTAGCCTTTGCCATTTGTCACCAAGGCTTCCCAAGGAAAATAACAACATCTTTAGGAGCATATTGTACTTTATTAGAATTCATTAGAAGTCCAGAAAAATAAATCTGCCAACTCCAAATTCTCATTTAAGACACAATGTAAACATTTCCGTTTTCACTGCTAACCAAGTGACTTTTTAAGAAAAGTAAACTTACTTCACTTTTAGTATGTCCATCTAACGTTTCATTAAAAACTCACAGTTCAAGTAGTTAATTCAAAATGATCTTTGAGATCTTTCCAGACTTAAATACTTGTTTCTCTCTTTTGTTATGTTTTTTCCAGAGAGAGAGAGAGAGAGAGAGAGAGAGAGAGAGAGAGAGAGAGAGATGCTGTCTTTTCTTTTGTTCATTTTTTGTTACTTTGAGAATTTTGTATACTTCATTTTGAGTGTATTTGCCCTATCCACATCCTTCCCATTATCCCTCATTTGTGCTCTCTTTTTGTATAGGAAACTTAAAAGTTCTTTTCAAAAGGTGATTATTCATGTTCTGATGATTTAGTAATTATGCTTTTCTAAAATTTCAAGTGCAGCTGACAAGATGTTTCAGCAAGCAAAAGTTCTTGTCACTAAACCTGACAATTTGAATTTGATCCAGACCCCAAAGTTGGGAGAGAACTGACTAGAAAAATTGTCTTCTGGCTACACACACACACACACACACACACACAAATAAATAAATAAGCATAAAAAAGATTACACTCCAAAACTGAATTCTGCATTCACTGATAATGTCTCTCTCTTACTCATTTTAAATGCCGAGACAGGAAGCAGTGACAAAGTTGGAAAAGCTGGTCCGCCTTCACCAAGAGTATCAGAGAGACCTCAAGGTGTTTGAAAGTTGGCTGGGGCAAGAACAAGAGAAACTTGACCGATGTTCAGCGCATGAGGGTGACACCCATGCCCATGAGAAAATGTTGCAAGATCTTCAGGTAATTCTATCAGAACCAAAGGGTTCCTTCCTATGAAAAAGAAGTGATTATTTCAAGTGATGGGAAATTAATGCAGCCTCCTGCAGAGAACTGATACACATTCAGTTAAGGTGAGGCTCTGTCTGGAACATCCTCATTCCTATCACTTGTTGGGCAACTTAAACCAGCAAAACCAGCTCTTGGAGGACTCGTTCAGCTACCAGGGTAGCCTCTGACAGCAGTAGTTACTGATCTAGTGCTCAGGGCTGACTGACTTGCCCACCTCATGCTCTCAAGAGGATGGTTTCAAATCAAGGATAAAACAGCAAGAACCAACAAAATGTGGCAGGCCCTGGGTGAAACCGAGAGCACGCTCTGTAGCCACCTCTTGCACTCCTGGGGGTCTAGGACTTGGCTCAGAGTTCTCGGAGAAGAAATCAGAGAGGCTAAGAGATGTGGGAATGCTCTGGACAGTGGGCTGCAGTCCAAGGCAAGACGTGAGAGAGTGTGGGTACAGTGGTCATAGCCCACATCCTTACTCCCTCGTGTAGTTCCGAGGCACCCAACACAAAGCAGATCCAACACATGCTAGAGCGCATAAAGCACATAAAGATGGCTTGGGCATTAATTCCAGCCATTGAGGAATTTACAATTTAGCAACAAAAACAAACCCCTGAGGAGATTATTGTAAACAGTGGGGTAAGGACAGTAAAAGACAGTAATAGACTTACAGGCAAGGACCTGTGTGGCACCACTGAACACTTAATCAATTACACCTGCAGAGTTAGGTAGGGCTTAGGGAGGTCTCCATGAAAAGGCTAGTAGGAGCAGACAACCAAGAATTGCAAAAGGCTGATAAGATGACCCCCACCACCACCATGTCCCACTAAGGAGTGTACTGGGATTTCTTAACATGGTATTAACCCCAAACAGAATCAGCTCAAGACTAGCAAGCTGTCCTTATAGCTAGAGCAAGGTAGGAAGAGTAGAGACTCTCATGGATATCCCTGGTGTATGCAACTCCCATGACCTGTTGAGTTTCAAGAAGTGCTGCATAATGCCAAGTGAACAGGTGAAGGTTAAGAATCTTAGACTCTAATTCTCCATAGGACCTGCTGCTAGGTGACTTCAGACAGTAAAGATCCTAATCTCACCCAGTTTCCATCACACAGTTGGGAGAACTCAGTGAGGAGACTCTCTATCTTGTTTAAATATCTGACCTAGTCACAAGATAAATAAATACTAGAAGTTATACAAGTTATAATTTCATTAACTGACCTAATGGCTCATCTATCCTGTCCTAGAATAATAAATATTCTAATCTATGAGACCTTATAGGCTTGGCTGTTGCTCTGTGTATGTGTGTGTGTATACACATGCATGTATATATGCATATTGTTATTGTTTAAGACAGGGTCCTGGTGTACAGCCCAGTCTAGCCTTAAACTCAGGATATTCCTCTCTGTCTCAAGAGTACAGGCTTCCTGACACCCAACAGCTGTTACCATTCATTTGCAAGCAGTTGACTTTGTTTCTTTAAATAGCCCTCTTTCCACTTCCAGACACCCTGGGAAGCAAATGCCAAGCTCTTTGTGTTGTTGTGTAGGAGCTGAGTAAGCTCCTGCCTAGATGTTTCTCTTGGTTTTGGTCAATTCAGTCAGATGAGCATGGCTCAAGCCTCACTGCAGGCCCTTCCTTCCCATGTGTCTCTTCTACACTGTCTGATCTGAGTCTCCACAAATGCTGAGGAGGAAGGTGTGTGGCAGTGGCAGGAGGCAGCACTGGAGCACCTGAACTCCCTGCTACACCACAGTTGCCTTCTCTAGGCTTCTTGCATCCTCCAACCCAGGCCCAGTGGTGCGTGGAATCTGCTATTAGGTGCCATCACAAACAAGACAGCCTCTCTGGCACCACACAATTGCTGTAAGATTAGATAAAGAGTAAGAAAACCTTAAACAGTTGATCAACTCATAAAGCAAAGAAGTACTAGAAGTTAGACTCATCACAATTTTAGAGACTACAGCCACTGATCACTTTACATAAACTGAGGGTCTAATTTGAGTCATGGAACATATATCCACACTTAAATAATCAAACTATGCTTTTACTTTGGCATAAATACCTGATACATTGGATAGATAAGAATATAGCTGGTATAAGGATGGTTTATGTAATAGGTAAAAACTATTTCTATAAATTAAATTATTAAATTAATAATAATATATTATTATATTTCTATAAAATAAATTATTTAACTACTTCTATAAATTAAACTATTTCTATTAATTATTGGAGAAAAGATAAATTAAGAAGATTGGGCTGGGGAAGATTGCTCAGTGGTTAAAGGCACTGACTGCTCTTCTAGAGGACCCAGGTTCAATTCTCAGCATCAACATGGGAGCTCACAATTGTCTGTAAGTTCAGTTTCACAGGATCTGACCTCTCACACAGACATATATATGGACAAATCACTAATGCAAATAAACTAAAAGTGAAAGGAAGGGAGAAGGAGGGAGGGAGGGAGAGGGAGGGAGAGAAGGGAAAGGAGGGAAGGGAAGAAAGGCCACAGGCATGGTGCTGCATGCCTTTAATCTCAGCACTCTGGAGGCAGAGGCAGGCATATATCTGTGAGTTTGAGGCCAGCCTGCTCTACAAAGTCCAGGACATCCAGGGCTCTGTTTTACATGTAAATTTTGTCTCAAAAAGACAAAGAAAAAAGAGATTAAAAACTTAGAGATTAGACTAAGTATCAGATAACTACAGATTATAGCCATAATGTCTGTGCATTAAGAAAAGTTTTATAAGCACACAGTGACACTCATTAATGTTGTCTAAGGATAGACGAGTACCACACTAACAGGATTAAGTAATGGTAGCACTGCGTCAAGACCTCCAAAACCTAAAGTATTTATTCCAGAAAAATATATGCAAACAAATTAAGGAAAATGTATAAGAATTTCAAAATAAATCTTGTGTGTTTGTATGATTGATATGCAAATGTGTGTTGTTCCATGCCAAAATATTTAAGAATATGATATTTTTATAAAAAGCAACACATGCTACTTAATTGTTTAGGGTGAGTCTTCAAGGCACATGCAGTG
Source organism: Mus minutoides (assembly GCA_902729485.2). NCBI lineage: Eukaryota > Metazoa > Chordata > Mammalia > Rodentia > Muridae > Mus > Mus minutoides. The sequence goes on from LR749501.1 coordinate 5,055,349, forward strand.
GTCTAGGACATATATCTGCACTTGGAAACAGCCAGTAGGTAGTGTAGTGACTCAGCCTCTCAGGTCTAGATGCCTACTAAAGGCATTGGTCCAAATTTTCTGGGCTACCACATTCCCTAGATTCTAGTCCTGGAAGAGGACTCCAACCAGTTAGCACAAAAAGGATCCCCATTTTCTTTCTCAGCAGGGATTGTAGCCCCAGTTAATGCCAAAGCCACCAGCCTTGAATGTTTGTCTAAGAAGATTCTGAGCTGTAATAAGCCTACATTATTATTTTATGCAACAGTGATTTTTTTCATGACTACTTTTGCCTATAGGCTGAAAAAAAAAAACAAATAAATTTCAGAAACTTAATTGGAAAATTGTTCTTTTAATTGGGAGCTTCTCAGGATCTTTCTGTAGAGTTAGGAAAGCAACATTCAGTGTTAGGTATGCATTTTCTTTTCTTTTAGGTTTTAGAGATTTTTAAAATTTATTTTTATGAGTACACTGTAGCTGTCTTCAGACACATCAGTAGAGGGCATCAGATCCCATTACAGATGGCTGTGAGCCACCATGTGGTTGCTGGGAATTAAACTCAGGACCTCTGGAAGAATAGTCAGTGCTCTTAACTGCTGAGCCATCTCTCCAGCCCCTGCCCTTCTTCTGACCTCTCATATCACCCTGCCCCTGTCTGGGTATCTAGAAATTGAATTCTGGCACATGAGTTTAAAGACCCCTGAGCATCCATAGGGGTTTCGTTGGAAGGGCTTTCTGTATGCATTTTCTTAATAGGGCAAAATAAGATCACATTTGTCTAATGTGAACTCCAGACCAGAGCACCTAGCTTAGCTGAGACACGCTGACTAGTGTGAACTGCCAGTGAGACACTATGCCCATTCCCTTTCCCTGCAGGAGCTTCAAGTGCGCTGCGCTGAGGGTCAGGCCCTGTTGAACTCTGTACTTCACACCAGGGAGGATGTGATCCCATCAGGCCTCCCCCAGGCGGAAGACAGAGTGCTGGAGTCTCTTCGTCAGAACTGGCAGGTTTATCAGCACAGGCTGGCTGAGACCCGGACACAGTTCAACAACGTTGTAAGCAAACTGAGGCTGATGGAGCAGAAATTCCAGCAAGCTGACGAATGGCTCAAAAGAATGGAGGAGAAAATTAATGTCAGGAGCGAATGCCAGAGCAGCCGATCCGACAAGGAGATCCAGTTGCTTCAGCTGAAGGTGCAACTCAGGGGAATTCTTGAGCCCTGTCAAAGCAAGTTACTTCGCATAGTTCATAGTTCATTTCACGAAAACATTTAGGACCTATGTCTAAGGTTCTTGTCTTCCGAGTTCTCGCCATGTTTATCCAGGACATCTAAAGTAAATGAAATCGCTCTCTTTTTTTGTAATGAACTTCTTAGGTTCGTCTTTAACAGAATGTGGTTCCACGCTGGGCCAGTGAGATGGATCAGCAGGTAAAACTGCTTGTTGTAGGTCCCTAATAGCCTGAGCTTGGTCGCCAGGACCCGCATCGGAAAGACAGAACCACCTTAAAGTGTTCCTCTGACCTCCACACATGTTGCAAGCACACACGTGTTAGTAATCTATTTTTTAAATTATTTTTTAAATACAATTTTGTGAAACTACTGTATTTACTTCTCATGTCTACTGCCACACTTTTATAAAAATATATAAATGACAATCTTTTACAGTGATGGTGTGATAAGAAAGGGCTATAACATAGTCCCTTAAGTTAATAACTCATAATTAGTTTCATTCTAATTTTTAATTGTTCCCATATCTAAAATGATACATAGGCCTTGGTGGTTAGTTTTCATTATTTTACCATTTTAAAATCAATTAAACTGCAAGGGGAGCCTTGAAATGCCCCCCCCTTTTTTTTTTAAAGAAACAGACATTTGAACCAAAGTATAAAATACTGAGAAAAATACCCAGAGTCATAAGTATTCAATTGCTATTGCACTGTTGTGATATACCTTTCCACAGAGATTATATTTGATACTCTTTCAAAACTGCATCTCAGGATAGATATACTCACAAACACAGGCAGAAATCATATTCTCTCCAGAAGGTTCATACGCTATTTGTCTTATTTAAGAATGCCCAGGACTGAGTTTCTTTCTCTCTGGTTTCGTACATCCTTTCAGAAGTGGCACGAAGACCTCTCATCACACAGAGATGAGGTTGAGGAGGTGGGAACCAGAGCACAGGAGATCCTGGATGAGAGTCACGTAAGCAGTAGGATGGGCTGCCAGGCCACCCAGCTGACTTCCCGGTACCAGGCCCTGCTGCTCCAAGTGCTGGTGAGCTGCCCCCCCCCCCACACACACACACCCTGCCTAGAAGGGACAGCCACCATTGTGAACCAAAGTGCTCTTTCCAACTTCAGCTGAACATGCCCATGGTCCATAGAAGCCTGGGCCCAGGGCTTTCATCTGCAATTCAATCTTCTCTTTACTTTCACAGGAGCAAATAAAATTCTTAGAAGAGGAAATCCAGTGCCTGGAGGAGACAGAATCATCCCTTAGTTCCTATTCAGACTGGTACGGCTCCATCCATAAAAACTTCAAGAATGTGGCTACCAAAATCGATAAAGTCGATGAATCCATGATGGGGAAAAAATTGAAGACATTGGAGGTAGGCCTGCATCCTTCTGGCTTGCCCTCTCACCCCTCCTCCTCTGTGACCCTGCCCGTCACCTTCCCCGTCCCTAACCCCGGCACCATGTAGATCTAGATCTGTGTGCTCTTTCTGATTCCAAGTGATTGATGACATTCAGCTCATCCATGTAATCCAAGTATGTTTATACATGCTTTAAGGCTAATACTGGTTCCACTTAAGTGTGATGGCTTGCCATCTGAATGGCCTATGTGCAGCTGTTCTCCTGGCCTCAGTGACACAAAGCCTGGCAGTTAGATTTTAAAACTGCCCTTACTACAACTCAGTGCGTTAACAGGGAGTTTTCTGGGGATAAAAGACACATCAGGTTCCTTTTGAAGTTTCTGACTTGGAAATGATGTATTGATCAATACATAAATCCTCTGCTAAATTAAAGAAGGGAGCTTTAGATTCCTTGATATGTCCAGCCTGGAAGTAAACTTTAAGGACATACAGAATGACTTCAGATAGAAACTGGAACCTCTTCTTTACAGGAAATAAGATCCTCTCTGTATTTGCTGAACACTCGCACTCTGTCATGACTGGTTTTATGCCAACTTGACACAAGCTAGAGTCATCTGAGAGGAGGGAACCTTGGTGGAGAAAGTGCCTCCATAAGATTGGGCTGTAGGCAAGGCTGTAGGACATTTTCTTAATTAGTGATTGACAGGGGAGAGCCCAGCCCAGTGTGGACGGTGCCATCCTGGACTGGTAGTTCTGAGTGCCATAAGAAAGCCATCTGAGCATCTGTGCTGCCTCCCAGTTCCTGCCCTCAGTGCTTCCAATGATGAGCTGTTGTGTGCAACTGTGGGTCAGGTAAACCCTCTCCTCCCCAAGTCGCTTTTGGTCATGGTGTTTCATCACAGCAACAGTAACCCATTTTTTTCTCAGGTTTTATTAAAAGACATGGAGAAGGGCCACAGTTTGTTGAAATCAGCTCGAGAGAAAGGGGAGAGGGCGGTGAAATTCCTGGAGGAGCACGAGGCTGAGGCACTAAGGAAGGAGATCCACGCCTACATGGAGCAGCTGAAGAACTTGACAAGCACTGTCCGGAAGGAGTGCATGAGCCTGGAGAAAGGCCTTCACTTAGCCAAAGAGTTCTCAGATAAATACAAAGTACTGACCCAGTGGATGGCAGAATACCAGGAAATCCTGTGCACACCGGAAGAACCCAAAATGGAGCTATATGAGAAAAAAGCGCAGCTATCCAAATACAAGGTAGCACCTTGCTAACCCCTGACACCTGTGTGTGGGAGTCAGGCAGGGACTGAATGGGAGAGGCCTTACTCCTGAAGTACTGAAGCAGACCCATTTGTATTCTCTCTGCTGATGACTTCTGAAGCCATATTTGGCTAAGTGTACTGCTTCGGCATTATTTTCCCTATTAGAGACTAATATTCAAAAGTTGATATAATCAATTAATGGATACCTTTATGGTGCAGATAGATATGGATCTTCTCAAGGGTATTTAACTCCCAACCTGAAAGTCTCATGTGGCTGAAAGTCACTAGCAATGGGCTAATTACAAAATCATAAGCTTAAAAATATTATGAGATATTTTTTGCAACGTTTTCCTGTAACTTGACTACATGATTCTCAGATGTAACCTTTGTTGCTCATAACACATCTAACCCATCCTGTCACATCTGCCTTTTTTTTTCTTTTGGTTTCCCCAGTCTTCTTCGTATCTGACCTACAGCAAATAAAAAAAAAAAAAGAAACAGCACAATTTAAAAACAAAAATTCTAATTGACCAATTACAGGTAAACACCAGGGAATTTAGTTCCTGAAGGAACAGTAACATACTCTATAGATACAGAAGAGATATACAAAAGGTAGCGAAAGTTATAGAGTCATCTGCTCAGACTTTCAAAATACTCACCAAAGCTGACTTCCATTTACATGTGACATATTGTCATGAATGACTTACACTTTTCTGCTCACCTGGAAAAGTATATCCTAGATATCAAGATAGACATGAACATACATATATAAATATATACATACACATACACACAAATATCCACCTATCTATCCATCCATCCATATATATATATGTGTGTGTGTGTGTGTGTGTGTGTGTGTGTGTGTGTGTGTGTGCATGAATACACAGATACATACAGACACACCACACAGGTACACACACACACACATAATTCATGGCTCAGTATCTTGACAGCTGGCCCACTCAACGCTGCTTCTGAGGAAGTGTGTGGTGTTTCTAGCTACTCTTCTGTGCCTTGGCCTCCCCACCAGGTCTGGCAGCTTGTCATTGAAGATGATACATTTATAAGAAATATTTCTTCACCTTCCCCAATTCATATCAAGGCCCAGCAGAGTTAAGTATGTCTTGAGCCTGTCTCAGCAAGTGCACTGCCAGACATTTTCAACATAAGGCCATCTCTAACTCAACCCACAGCAGACACCATGACCTCTGAACTTGGAGATAGTCCTTCACATGGCTTTTTGTTGACATTTGTCTCTGCTGAATGTAGTGAAGTGGGAGGCAGAAATATGTGCTGTGTTCAATTTAGCTAAATGAGATGTTTATATCTATGTTCTTCTCCAGTATGAGAGGTCACTCCATGTTTTGCTTTCCTTTGTATTCTATTTAAAACTAGCGTAGCTATGCTGAGATGTATGCTCTCTCTTTAGTGCTTGGTACTTATTGGTTCAATAAATATTTACCAGGGCCTTCTTGAGGTGGGTGGTATCACGTCTGCCACAGGCACCGTGTATTCTCTTCCTGTTCATCTGCATGAGATGACTGTTTCCCCCCTTTTTGTCTCTGTGATTAAAGTCACTACAACAAATGGTGCTGTCCCACGAGCCATCCATGATCTCAGTGCAAGAGAAGGGTGAGGCGCTTCTGGAACTGGTACAGGATCAGAGCTTAAAGGACAAGATACAAAAACTTCAAAGTGGCTTCCAGGACCTCTGCAGCATAGGAAAGGTGAGGCGGTAGCAGCTGTAAGCATTGGCTCCCCAGGACGAAGCCTGGCTTCTTCCTCTCTGCCTCAGACTCTTGAGGGCTGGCATACATCAGAGAAACATTTAATAAACATTTAATGGCTGATTTTTTTCCCCATTCTCCATGAGTTTCTACTTAATTACTTTCCTATTTCTACTTAATTACTTTCCTATTAGATGCTGGAGGTGAAGCCCATGGCTTTCACTCCACCCCTAAACTGCACCCCAGCTCCATCCTGGTAGTTTTCTGGTACAATGCACTCTGCCTAGCTTACTAATTATCCTATAATTCCTTACATATAACACAATACTTTAGTAGGTTTTGGGCTCAAAAGTCAACTCTGACATGTACCTGGTTTTGCAGGAGCGGGTATTCAGTCTGGAAGCAAAAGTCAGAGTCCACGAAGACTACAACACTGAGCTCCAAGAGGTAGAGAAGTGGCTGCTTCAGATGTCCGGCCGGCTGGTGGCGCCTGATCTGTTAGAGACGAGCAGCCTAGAGACCATCACTCAGCAGCTTGCCCATCATAAGGTATAGCTAATCTCACCACAGGGTGGCTTTGATTGCCCTACCTCTGTGTGTGTGTGTGTGTGCATGTGTGCACACGTGTGCACATGGATGTACGTGCATGTGTATGCATATATGGATATATGCATCTGTGTGCACACACATGTGCATGTTTATGTACATATGTGTGTGTTCAAGTGAAGCTCTGAATTATGACTGCTTTGAGAACCTGGTGGGAGTTTCAAGTGCAGCTGACAAATGAGGGCTATCTTAGGGTTTCTAGTGCTGTGAAAAGACACCATTAACACAACTCTTACAAAAGAAAACATTGAATTGGGGCTGGCTTACAAGGTCAAGGGTTTAGCCCATTACTGACATGGTGGGAAGCATGGCAGCATGCAGGCAGACATGGTGCTAGAGGAGCTGAGAGTTCTCCATCCAGTTCAGCAGGCAGCTGAAGAAGACTGAGACACACTGGCCAGACATGAGCATAAGAGACCTCAAAACTTGGCTCACAGTGACAACACTTCTTTCAACAAGGCCACACCTACTCCAACAAGCCTACACCTCCCAATAGTGCCACTCCCTGTGGGCCAAGCATAGCACATGACACTATGGGGACCATTCCTATTGAAACTACCACAAGAACCATTGAACTAAATACGTGGGAGAATAAAAAAATACTCAAATCTTAGCACCAGGCTTCTTAATACATTGCTGTACTTTGGTGAGCGCATAGATTTTTGCCTCAGAGTTTAGTCTGCATCTGTCATTTAGCAAAGGAAGGGATTCCTTTGGCTTAAGAAACACACGCCAAATGTGGAACACGGGGCTAGGAGTCAGTCTACATTCTAGTCCAGCCACACACCCTTCCTATAAGGGGCTTAAGCATCTTTGGGGCAGATTTTCCTTCTCTTGTCTCACCTCGTAACTGTGCTGGAAATCAGGGAATGCCATTCTGTGAACCAGAAAGAGCAACACTGAGAACAGACTTTCTTATCTTTGTAGGTCTGTATGCTTAGTAACTATGGCATGTGGACCATTTTATGGAATGATCTTATGAGATCATTCAGCATGATGTTAATAAGAAATAATTTATCTATGATGGGATCAATATCTTATGGTGTGCCATGAAAGCCACGAACCTCTTTGTCAGAGAAAACTTTTCCTCTCACAAATAAGGATAGAAAAATACTAATCTTTGATCAGAGCTCCTTGAACATTCCAGATCTCTTTTGATTCTGGAAGCTAAGTGGGGTCGTGGATGCTCAGTACATAGATGGGAGATGAGCAACTTTGCTGACATTTTCTATTAGGCTCTAAAGATATACTGTCCTGCTTTGTATCCTATCACTATGATACAAAAGTGGCCAAAAGTGACATGGGGAGAAAAGTATTTACTTCACCTTACAGCTTATCATCATCTTTACTCCACCATGAAGGAGCAGTACAGAAGTTCAGTGCAAGAGCAGAGATCATAGAGAACCACTGCTTACTGGCTTGCTCAGCTGCTTCCCTGTTCATCTCAGGACCACTTGCCCGAGACTGTCTCCCCCCCCCCCAGTGTGCTGGGCCCTCCCACATCAATCATTAGCTTGATTAGATAGATTTGATTACAATAAAAATGCTTTATAAACTTGCCCAGAGACCAGTTTCATAGAGGCATTTTCTCAGGTGATATTCCTATATTTCTTCTTAGATCATCTTAGTTTGTATCATGTTGAACAAAGACTAATTGGAACATATACTAATCCAGTAGATAGCCCATTCTTGCAGTAATCTCAGGATGTGGTCTCTCCCTCTCCCTCTCTTTCCCTCTCCTGCTCCCTTCCCCCCCCCTCCTCTTTTCATCCAGGATATGATATCTCTGTTTCAAGCTGAAGACAAAAGTGATTTCCAGTTAGGTTTAATGCCCTCTCACCAAACCTCATTGGACAGAAGGGGAGCTCAGCATTGCTTCGATCCCACCCATGATTCCTTTATGTAGTGATGTATCCACTAGTGAAAAAAGTAGTCCAAGCCAAAGTCTAGAAGGACCCGTGCAAAACTGGGAAGCTTGGCTATTGGCTATTTATTCCTGGATTACCTTGATATGACCTCTCCTAAGCATAGTCCCTCATCTGCATAACAATGTGAACCCATACTTAATAGAATCTATATATAATTTCCATATTATACCAGACAATTAACTGTAAACAAGACTTATTTTTATTCATATAAATGTTCCTGGATGTAAATTACATATTATATTATTTTAGAAACTAGAACAGTAAGTAAATTAAATAAAATTATATGAGGTTAAAAAAAAGTATAAGTTATAACAAACAGATTTGACACACAGATGGACATCATTTTCCTTGTCTGCATTACCATTACAGAAACCTCTCTGTGACCAGGCATAAACACAGTATTGTCTTAAAATCACTTCATTGTCATGTGATTAATCCATAAATCATTCACCTGTCCTATTTGTGGCTTACTTAAATACAAATGTGCTTTTTTACTTAAAATATAACCAAGAGAAATCACAAAACACTTTTAAAAGGTTTGTTAGACTGTGGAATTAGATCTTAAACTTGATGCTTAATAAAGAGGTTGTTTCAACCGAGAGTGGGATCCCAAGGGCTCTCTATGTTCTTCATTTTTTTTTTTTTTTTTTTTTTTTAGGCGATGATGGAAGAAATAGCAAGTTTTGAAGACCGCCTGGACAACCTTAAAACCAAAGGTGACACTTTGATTGGCCAGTACCCAGAGCAGTTGCAGGCAAAGCAGAAGCAGAGTGTAGACACTCACCTGCAGGGCACGAAGGACAGTTACTCAGCGATCTGCAGCACAGCCCAGAGGGTGAGTGGTCCAGAGTGGTCCATGCAGTGATGGACTGACGAGAAAGGCTAGATTTCGTAAAGGATGAATGCCTGAGTCTTTGGAGTAGCTTTGGTGTTTTGCCAGATAGGAAGAAAGAAGACAGAGTTCATAACTTTTTTGTGAACACAAAACAGACATGCCAGACATCTGCTTCATCAGAGGACGCTTGGAAATTCAGATATTCAGTTCCAATCAATCTTTCCAACAAAGAGTTAATTATGAAAATGCATTAGGCTCTGGATGTGGCTCACTTGGTAGAGAGCCTGTGTAGCATGCATAAAGCCATGAGTTTGATTCTCAGGAAATATAAATCAAGAGTGGTGCCATATGTCTGCAATCCTAACACTATCGAAATAGAATCTACACAGGGTTCAAAGATCATAGTGTCATCCACTACAATGTATTTCAAGTTCCAAGTCAGCCTGAATGATGTGGTACCCTGTTTCAGAGGGAGAGGGGGTGGAAAAATTGTTTAAAAGTTGTTTGGTAAGTTGGATGTGATGGCTAGTGCCCATAATACCTGCACTTGGAAGGTTTAGACAGAATGGTTGCAATGAGTTCAAGGCTAACCTAGGCTGCAAAGTATAGACTCTGTCTCCAAACAAACAAAAAGCAAAGTTACACTGGCAATTTTTATTCATTCATACACAGTAAAACATCCCTATAGTTTGCCATTCATTTTGTAGCACTAAAATAAGTGCATTTTAATTTCCCCATTATTGATTTTTTTTTAATATATTGAAGCCTGGCTTCTACTTTTTTTTTTTTTTTTTTTTTTTTTTGGTTTTTCGAGACAGGGTTTCTCTGTGTAGCCCTGGCTGTCCTGGAACTCACTCTGTAGACCAGGCTGGCCTCGAACTCAGAAATCCGCCTGCCTCTGCCTCCCGAGTACTGGGATTAAAGGCGTGCACCACCACGCCCGGCTGGCTTCTACTTTTAAGTCAGTATTTTTCTTCATTTGTGTGTATAAAAAATTGAAAAAGCAGAGTATATGTGTGTCATTTTGAATTATACTTTAATAGGTATATTTCCACAAGACTACATTCTCAATGTCATATAAATAAATCTACAATAAATAAGAATTATTCTTTTAGTGAAAACCAGTATTGTAAACAAATTGATTTATTTTTTGTTGTTGTTGTTTTGGGTTTGTTTGTTTGTTTGTTTGTTTTAGACAGGGTTTCTCTGTATAGCCCTGGCTGTCCTGTAACTCACTTTGTAGACCAGGCTGGCTTCGAACTCATGCTGGGATTAAAGGTGTGCACCACCACGTCTGGCTGGGTTTTTGTTATTTTGATCTTTGACTTTGTTGTTGTTGGTGGTGGTGGTGGTGGTTTTTTGTGTGTTTTCTGTATTGCTGTATTGCTATGACACAGAGTCTTGCTGTAGAATAGAACTCACTATGTAGATGAGGCTACCCTCCAACTCACAGAGATCTGCCTGCTTTTCTCTCCAGCTTGGTGAAATTTAAGACATGTGCCACCACACCCAGCTAGTGTAGGATTTAAAAAATCATGTCCAATGTTTCTGTCTGTTTTTGAAGTACTACAATAAGCTTTTGTTACTAGGCTATCCAGGAGGAAATAATGAGATACACTGGAAAGGAGATATTAATTTGTATTTATGAGAGAAAAATAAACTTCAGATGATATCAATTGATTCCTTAGACTGTGAAAATATATTTTTTTCTTTTGAAATGAAGATGACTAAGTTACATTGGCTATCCTTGAGCTCACGTTAGCTCAAGTAGCCAAGTTGGCCAAATGGTTGAAAACTAATTAATTGAATATTAGAAAAAAATGTATGAAGGAATCCCATTTGTGGATGTTTTAAACACTTTTTAAACTTATTTGGTTTTATGTGTATGAGTGTTTTATCTGAATATATGTATTGTACTATGTATGTGCATGGTGCCTGCATTGTACTATGTATGTGCATGATCCCTGGGGCTGGATTTACAGATAGCCATGAGCAGCCAGGTGGTCCTGGGAACCAAACCTGGGGCTTCTCCAAGAGCAAATGCTCTCACTCCCTGAGCCATCTCTCTGGTCTCCGCACTGACGTTATTGATCTAGCTTCCTTGGTGGAATGAGTGCCTCAAACTCCTCCATGTCTCCATGTGCTAGTGTTTATTTCCAGAAGAGCATCAGAATTAGAAAAGTTTAGTTGTCTTTTAAAGATTGTGATTCACGGTTTGGTTTTTTTTTTTTTTTTTGCTCCTTGTATAAATAAGGACTCCAGTGTTTATAATACAGAGGGAAACCTTCCAGAACCTCTGGTTTATGTTCTTGAGAATTTATTTCAATGACTTCATGTACTCTAACACATTTTGCCCCATGTATGAACACTGGGCCTGTTATATATGACATTATTATATGTGGGTATATCGAGGAATTATAAAGTGGGATATGGCCATTGCATTTTGGAACACATGCAGCCATGTTAGATATGTGCACAACGCTAGGGAGTCCTGGGGATTTACCTGGACTGGCTCAACATGCTTATTTATTTATAGTGATGCTTTTAGAAATAGAAGTCAACTTTCACATATCAACTCTCTTCTGTCTCAGGTATACCGCAGCTTGGAATATGAACTCCAGAAGCATGTCAGCAGACAAGACACTCTGCAGCAGTGCCAGGCCTGGATCTCTGCAGTCCAGCCAGACCTGAAGCCCAGCCCACAGCCACCTCTCAGCAGGGCGGAGGCTGTTAAGCAGGTACTGGAGTCTGGGAAGTTCTATTATTAGGAGTCATTCATTAATTCATTCAAAACCATGCTGGTTTCTGGGAATGGTGAAATGTAATTGAGGTCTGGCCTTGGCAATGGCGTAACCATAAAGACGGGGAGGATATGGATATGTGGTCCTGGGGAAAAGAAAGAATATGGTTCTCTCATCAAACCTCAACTCTAAAACCTGTTGTGGGAAATATTAAAAAGGAACCATCAAGTTCCCATGAGCCTTCCAGCTACTCTCTGTCTGCCAACTCTCTGGCAGGGTGGGAGCTCCCAAATTCCCTTCCCTGCCACGCCAGCCCCATGCAATGACCGTCCATCCCATGGTCAGCTGTCATAACACCCAGCAACCCTGTAGAAATAAAACTCTAGAAGTTTATAATTAACAAGTCAGATTTATAGATCAATAAATCTTCAATTCACAAGATGCTCACACAATAATATCTGAACCAGTTGATAATGGTACAAGCTGGCCACCTAGATCAGACAAGTTCTATTCCTATATGATATTCATATCTACCTGTGGCTATTTAAAACCATGTGGGATCAGGATCTTTTTTCTGTCCATCCACTGCCATCTTGGCTTCTCTCTCTCCCTCCCCTGAGTCACTCTCTATCTCTGCAACTCTTTGCTCCACCTCCCTTTTCCCTGTCCAATCATAGACCTTCACAGACCTCCTATTGCACTAGTATTTTAATGTAACTGGACAGGGAAAATCCTGCCACAAACACCTAATCTGTTGGCTCCAGCTGCTTGTAAGTACAACTGTTCCTTGAAATGCACAGGGAGTTTGTTCAGTGACCCTGGCTATACCAGAATATTCAGGTGTGCAGTCCCTTGTTGGAAATGGTTTGTGTGATATTGGCAATTTACTTACCCATGTCCACCCAAATTCTTTACATCCTCTGTAGATTATTTTGAATATTTAATGCAATATAAATCTTCAAAGATAGCTGATATGTGAAATTGTGTAGGTACGTCTGATGGGGAAAGCAGTCTGGACATATTAATGACAGACACAATTTTGGTTTTCTTCAATGCTTTCAGTGGACTGAGCCTGTGGGTACAGAATCTCTGGCTAGAGGACTAACTGTATATATACTTACAAATTTTGCTGGAATTCAAACATCAACTCACAAAGGGATGGGGATGAGAAACAGAAAAGTAATACTTACCTCCCCAAACTGTTGTTTTCCTCCTTGCACACACACATGTACGCACAAGTGGTTGATGAGTAGATGAAGAAGGGAATGTTAGTTGTTGTCACATGAAAGAGACCTATAGCATAGTAATATAATGTAGCCATGCTATGGAAACCTCATTAGGATATAAAAGAGTATTTCTCAAACCTTTGTGCTTGGCAGCTGAACATGCAGTGAGATTCTTGTGGGAAAATGTCATATAGGAATTTGCTTGTGGCTGTTACTACTGCCAGATAAATTAATAATATCAAGTAAATATTTTAATTTGCTTATAGTGGGGATCAATATAACACCATTGTTCACTTAATACTCACAGAGAAACACCCATTTACTCCAGTCCCAGGGTGCATTGGGCTTAAGTGATTTACATTAAGTCATGAAAACGTTCACATCAGTCCACACATCAGACTTTGGAAAGCACAGATGGCTATTTAAATTCTGATTTTTCTATTTTTCAGTTTGCATTATATATTAAATTATATGACACAGTGAGTTTTTTTGTGGCATTCTCGCACATCTCCCAATCATACCTTTTCTGCCCTCTCTCACCATCCCATACCTCCACCCATGTCCCTAATAGGCCCCCATTTACTCTTAAGTCTGTTATTTTATTCTCCTAAGTCTACACATGAAGAAAACCATGATGTTTGTCCCTCTTAGCCTGGCTTGTTTTGCTTAACATGGTGGTCTTCAGTTCCATCATCCTACGTTATGGCAGAATATACATTTCCATCATGGCCATTGGTCACATTTTCTTTCCACCATGAGCTTCTTCAAGTCACCCCTTCTCCATGTAGGCCTTTATTAGTGATGAATTCTACATACCACATTCCAAAACAAAACTTAATTTTTCTCCTTTGTTGCCACCCAAAAGAAAGGGGTGTGCCAAACAGAGTTTCTCACAATGGCACTGTGTCAGAACAGGGCAGGATTTACTACACTAACCAGGATAAGGCATGGATCTTGCTCAAGTTCCTGAATACATAGCTCTGAGCCCTGCTGTGCTGTGGGAAATATTAAAATGAACAGCAAGTTCCTGCACTTTAGCCAGCTACTCTCAACCCCTGTAGTCTCACTGGCCAGTTCTTATCTTGTGGAGACTCTCTGACTCAGAGCCCCAAAATCTCTCCACCCAGCTTGCTAAGTTCCCACTGGAGGGTCACTACCGTACCAGCCCCATGCTTCAAAGCCCCCATGGCCTTTGTGGTGCACATTTGGCAAACCCACCCTTTGTTGCTGTACCTTCTCTCTTGAACCCAGTCAGTCTGCTGCGTGAAGGAAAACACCACACAAACTTAGTTCAGAAACAATGGTAACTCAATCTCTGGTTGCAATGACTAGAATCTTAATGTTGTAAGCCATATTAATTCTAAATCCTCCAGTGGTACTCATCCTGGTGGATTTGCCGTATAAGCCAGGAGACGCTAGTAGCTACATCTTGCCCTCTCGCTATGCCCACCCAAAAAGCCCCTCTCTCCTGCTTCCTCCCTTCCTCCAAAAGTCCCACCTACTTGCCCAGTGATTGATTCCTTTATTCATTAGGGGATGGTTCATAAGGAGGAGTCACCTGAGTAAGTGACTTTTTCCTCAGTCCAGAAAAACCCTCCTGGGAAAGCAGAATTAACATCAAAATACAACAGTACCAGGGCCACCTACAACACCACTACCCTCCCACAGCCCTACCATATGCCTGCCTGGCACTTGAAAGAAGCCACAGAAGGGAACTAGAGACTGTAGTCCATCTGGATCTGAGACACTGAAGGCAAACAAATTTTGTTTGGTCAAAATTTCTTTTTCTGTTCTTTTTTCTTTGTTTTGTCCCAACTAGTTAATGTTCTCCTTGTTAGACACTGTCTTCATGCCAGAGTGTACAGACCCCCACAGTTGACTAGTACTGACATATGGCTAGAGCTCCCCATTACTGAGGACTCCACACGGGAAGATTCAATGCTAAGCTTTGACCAGTATCGTGGCTCCAAGTTGTATTCCAATCAGAATCACATTTTTGTGAGGCATGGAATTAGGAATTGAGCTGAGAAAAAGTATGGCAGAAGTACCTTTGAAGTTAATTCTAGCAATAATTATTTGAAAGTTTTTCTATTGGTTAGGATTAAGGTAACTGTATTAGTCACAAAATGAATCATTATCCTTTAAATTACATGCACTTTTAATCTTTTTTATTTTTTAAATTTAGTTTAATTTTTTTTAAGACCAGGTAACTCCACATAGCCCTGGCTGTCCTGGATGGAATTCACTCTGTAGACCAGGCTGGCCTCGAACTCACAGATACTTGCCTGCCTCTGTCTCCTGGGTGCTGAGATTATAATTCAATTCTTGACAGTTTATTTTCTTGTCATTTTGAAAAATTCATCTGTCTGGGCCAGCTGACATCTTCTTACATCCCATGCCCCCACAAGGGTCATTTAGTGGTAATTAAATGCATTAAGTTGCCACAATTAACAGTCGTTGGGATGCTGAAGTCCAGGGATACTACTGGACATTCCATAGTGTTTCAGACAGACCTGTCCTCACAGAGCTATTTACCTCTGATCTCAGTGGTTCTGAGACTGGACATGCTAACTGGAGGCAGAAAGCAGAACACCAGGACGCTTGTCTTATTTCATTTAACATCGTTGCTTCCAGTTCCACTTATGTCCCATCACAGTACATGATTCTATCTCTCCTTAGAGCAGAATAAAACTACACTGTGGACAATGGATTTTCTTCACACTGTAAGCTTTCCTGAGCCATTCCTTGCCTTCCAGCCTTTTATTACAGATGCAATTAATCCCCTTTGATAACTTCCATGACTTGGTCTCTGTTCACCCTTTTAACCACTGATTGACAGCCTCCAGGACTTGGTCTCTGTCTACTCCCTTGATCTCTGATTGACAGCCTCCATGACTTAGTCTCTGTCTACTCAGTGTTCCCTCTGCTTTGGCCTTTGCAACCAATGTCCATCCTAGATCATCATTGTCCTGTTTGATGGCTCACTTCCTGAATATGTTCCAATCTTACTCTCTGAGCAGTCTTGGAGATATGCTGTTTGTGGAGTAGCAGTGCTTTCTCCACACAGTCTAGACTCTCAGCACCTTTTCTTTCCCACTTGCAGTGCCAGGCATACATCTTCTGACCTTGTTTGTCCTCAGAAGAGTGCTAGTCCCATGAGAGTCAAGATTGTGTTGTTTGGAATGCTTTATACCCTGTATCTAAAACATATGCTTCCACAGTGCTAAGAAGCTGTGTTTCTATGTATCCATGAGAAATGAAAAACAAAAAATCTCACATAAGCCCTTCTTGGTGGATTCTGAAAAAATGAAGAGCAGGTGATGATCTTCTTACATCAAAAGGAACCCTGGTCATATCATTCTGAAGAAGCTCCCCAGCTCACCCTGACAGTGATCTTGTCTCATGCTATACACAAGCATAAATCAGCAGAGACAAGTGTGCTGTCATTTCTTCTCTTAAATGAGAATGCTGGTAGAGAAATCCAGAGAGTCTGGAGACAAGCCTTACTTCCCCCCTTCCCAGACCATGCAGACAGCTTTAATTATAATGGGAAGCAGATGTCAGACAAACAGATCCTCCAGTGTGTTTGGAATTCTCTCCCATGAGTCACAAATATATTTCAGGACAGTGTGGAAAACACTGACATAACAAGATGATTTTTGAAATATCAATAAAGGGCTACTAACTGCACAGTTCGCCACCAAAACAGTGTACCCCTCTTGTTCAATCTGACAATCCCTTATTTTTCTTTTTCAGGTCAAACATTTCAGAGCTTTGCAAGAGCAGGCAAGGACCTACCTGGATCTCCTTTGCTCCATGTGTGACTTGTCAAACTCCTCAGTGAAAAACACAGCAAAAGATATTCAGCAAACTGAGCAGCTGGTAAATACATACATATGTATATATATATATATATATATATATATATATATATATATATATATATATATATATATACACATATAGTCTGCTTTGTCTGCCTTGTTATGTTCTCTCCATCTTCAAAGCTGTGAGGTTTAAAGAAAATATTTCTGGAGATATTCTTGCTATAACCCTCTTCAAGCCACAGTAACAAATCAATATATGATTTTTTTTTTTTTTTTGCCATCACAGAAAGGAAGGTAGATACTAAGTCAGTGGAATCACAACTGAATTGTTTAGTCTGTTCAACCACCACCGCTGGCACCTTCCTCCACCTTAATTACCAGTCTCTCGTGGCTTTCCTACTCCCTCACGCCTCTTTCTGTCGTTCTTTTCTCCTTTCCCATCCTGTTCTTTAAGGAATACTCTAAAGAGTCCACTGCCCTAGTTTCTTTATATCAGGCCCACCAATGGACTACTGCTTAAATCCTTCCAAAGGGTGACAGTTGTAATAAGACAAATTATACACATCCAAAAGCCGGAAGGGCAGATCTAAAGACAATCTAAAACATTGATAGGTCTATGTATAGCAGTGTGGTAAATCTGCAATCCCACTCCTGGGGTTCCAGTAAAGGAAGTTGAAACAGGAGGATTGCCAGAATTTCTAGGCCTGTATAATTCTCTTTTAAAAAAATCAAAAGGCAGATAACAACATTAAAACATGTTTTTAAAGATGAAGAGACAAATATATAAGAGATGTGAGCCTTTCTTAATTACTCAAATCCCAATTTTCCAGTCAAATGGATGTATTTACTTCTTGGCCTAAATGGAAAAGCTCTTGGGGAACTCTTTGATCTCATATATTGGTAAAATTTCTTGGATCTTTGCAGCACTGATTAAAATCACATGGGAGAACTCTTGGATGTTTTAATTCATTGGAAACTCTTAGTCCTAAAGGAAATCTGTTTTTCTTTAATACAAATAAAGAAGTGCCTTTCAGATCTCGCTGAGTGTGAGCACAGGATCAGGCTCTTCCCAACGACCCACTGACAACCCATAGGTCAGATTCACTGAACAGAGATGAGGCTACGAAAAATGAACTAACATTTAACTGTGTTTCCTCCAGATTGAACAAAGGCTGGTCCAAGCACAGAACCTAACTCAGGGCTGGGAAGAGATCAAGAACCTGAAAGCCGAGCTCTGGATTTACCTACAGGATGCTGACCAACAGCTGCAGAACATGAAGAGGAGGCACGCTGAGCTGGAGATAAATATTGCTCAGAACATGGTCGTGCAAGTGAAGGTAGGAACTGATGACCGCACGGGGTCAGGGGTCAGGGAGGAAGCCAAGACGGAGCAAGAGATGCAATGCACTCAATATATTTGCTTCTGTATGCCCAGCGGTTTTGAGAATCCTTAGACACTGGGGTAGCCACTTAAGCAATAGGAGAGTATGAGCTGCAGAGAAACATGTGCTGAGCACAGTAATGTCTACCTGTAGTCTTCTGTACTTGGGGACTAGGGAGGGAAAATGGCTTGAGCCCAGGAGGTCAAGACTAGCCCAGGCACTGTAGCAAGACCCCATCTCAGTAAGTAAATAGATAAAATTTCATGTATATTCTCAGAGTTCTGCGTGGCCATTTTCAAATGAAACATTCATTATATACAAGCAAGACAGCTGACTTTTAGCCCACAAAACCAGGAAGTCTATTTAATAAACACAGGCCTTAGTGTTTATATTTTTATTGCATATAGTCTTGAGGTTTAGTCTGTGGCTATGTATTGTAATGTTAAATTCTGTACCCAAAGATCTAGTCCTATAAGTGAATTCTCACGGCTACCGGCTTTTGTTGTGCAAACCTTAGTTTAAAACTATTGGTTAAATAAAAATGGCTACAGCCAATAAATGAAGAGATTAAAGGTACGTAGATTTTAAGTCACCTCATTGGAGGTGAAGGACGAGAGGAGAGAAAGCAAGGAAGAGAGAGGAGAATGCACCACAAGAAGAGAGGAACCAGGAGCCCACGGCTGGAAGAAACAGGAAAGATCTGGGGTACATCACTGGGAGGCAGCCAGGCCCGCAATTAGAAAAGTACATTAGGGCTTACTTCCCAGTAATTGTCAAAGCCAAGTAAAAATTATAATCTGAGTCTCATTTATTTGTAAACTAGACAGAAATAAGCTTAAATTGCTTCTACTACACTATAGCTATAGGAATGTAAGCCCATTTATTAAATGCATCCTTAAAATGCAATTAAGTTAAATGAAGAAGAAATATATTTATAATCTGTATAATATATATTTGTGAGAATTATAAGTATATTACTTGATTGGAATGAGGGTCATATTTTATTGTTTTGTTTGTTTGTTTGTTTGTTTTGGTGTTTTCAAGACAGGGTTTCTCTGTGTAGCCCTGGCTGTCCTGGAACTCACTTTGTAGACCAGGCTGCCCTCGAACTCAGAAATCCACCTGCTTCTGCCTCCCAAGTGCTGGGATTAAAGGCGTGTGCCACCACGCCCGGCTGAGGGTCATATTTTAAACAAGCTTTAAGACTGCTTTCTTTGATAAGTTATTTCTATTTCCTCCTGGAATATTATTTGTAACTACAGAATAAAAAAAGAATAGAGGGAAACTGAACTAAATTTATTTTTTCCCATAAAGGCATAAACTATTTTTTTCATTATTTAAAAGTTTCTTCCATAGTATTTTGAGAAAAATAAGACCTTACTTCAAGAAAACTTACTTCTCAAAATAATTCAAAGCAAGAAAATATCAAAGTTACTCTGGTTCTTTCACAGGTGGGAATTTGTGTTTAGAAGAAAGAATCGTGTTTTGTTTTGTTTTTTAAATTTTCAGGGGTATATATATATATATATATATATATATATATATATATATATATATATATATTTCAAAGCTATTTGTGTTTCTGTCTGCTCACTCGGGTGGACTTATAGCTTATTTCTTGTTTTGCATTTTCACCTTCAGGATTTTATTAAGCAGCTACAGCTTAAGCAGGTCTCTGTGAGCACCATCGTAGAAAAGGTGGACAAGCTAACAAAGAACCAGGAGTCCCCTGAGCACAAGGAAATAACCCACCTGAACGACCAATGGCAAGACCTTTGCCTCCAGTCTGACAAGCTATGTGCACAGAGAGAACAGGACCTTCAGAGAACCAGCAGTTACCACCACCACATGAGTGCCGTTGAAGCCTTTCTTGAAAAATTTACTACAGAATGGGACAGCCTGGCCAGGTAGCAGAACTCGCCCAGTGGTTCACCATGACGCTAAGTCAGAGGTTGACAGAATATCCCTAACATCCTCACATTGTGCAGTTGTAGACTGGAGGGCTTCCTGGTTTAATTTAACACCAATTACTAATATGCAAAATAGACATGTTTGTCTGTGGTCTTTAGCACTATCCCCATGATAACTACTCTGAATGTTTTCACCTTGATTAACTGCCAATCATTGCTTGTCATCCATGGCTCTCTAAAGTGGATCTACCTTAAGCATCCTTGTTCCAAAAGTTTCCCTGCACGTCTGGGAAGTAACATTTTCTAGGTACTTTAGTCAAGTTTGGTCACTGTATAAGAAACTTTGGCTGTTGTTTTTGTTGCTCTGACCAAGTATTGTTTAGGCTCAGGGTGTGAGAGGGATACAGTCCATAGTAGAGGGAAAGGTGTGGCGACAGGCATCCTCACAGTGGTAGGGGTATGCATATGGCCTATGCCACAGCGTGGAACAGGAAGCAGAAAGCAGGTAGGAAGCAAACTGTGTTATTAAAACTCAAGACTCATACTGGTGACCTACTTCCTACTTCACACACACACACACATATATACATATATACATATCTTACAGTAATCCTGTGAGTACCTTAAACCTAGTGCATCCAAGATCAAACTTAATCATACTGTCAATAAGCCTGATTTCTTATACTTCAGAACTGATCACCAAGAAATTCAAGGCAGATTATAAT
>LR749501.1:5081133-5095077 GCA_902729485.2 Mus minutoides
GTCAGGTACTGGCAGACCCTCTCAGGAGACAGCTCCTGTCAGCAAGCACTTGGCATCCACAAGAGTGTCTGGGTTTGGTGATTGTATATGGGATGGATCCCCAGGTGGGACAGTCTCTGGATGGTCATTCCTTCAGTCTCTGCTCTATACTTTGTAACTCCTTCCATAGATATTTTGTTCCCCCTTCTAAGAAGGATGGTAATATCCACACTTTGGTCTTCCTTCTTCTTGAGGTTCATGTGGTTTGTGAATTGTATCTTCAGTATTCTGAGCTTTTGGGCTATTATCCACTTATCAGTGAGTACATAGCATGTTTGTTCTTTTGTGATTGGGTTACCTCACTCAGGATGATATTTTCTAGTTATGTCTATCCATTTGCCCAAGAATTTCATAAATTCATTGTTTTTAATAGCTGAGTAGTACTCCATTGTGTAAATATACAACATTTTCTGTGTCCATTCCTCTGTTGAGGAACATCTGGGTTCTTTCCAGCTTCTGGCTATTATAAATAAGGCTGCTATGAACATAGTGGCACATTTGTCCTTATTACATGTTGGAACATCTTCTGGGTATATGCCTAGGAGAGGTATTGTTGTATCTTTCTATAGTACTATGTCCAATTTTCTGAGGAACCGCCAGACTGATTTCCAGAGTGGCTGTACCAGCTTGCAATCCTACCAGCAATGGAGGAGTCTTCCTCTTTCTCCACATCTTTGCCAGCATCTGCTGTCACCTGAGTTTTTGATCTTAGCCTTTCTGACTGGTGTGAGGTGGAATCTCAGGGTTGTTTTGATTTGCATTTCCCTGATGACTAAGGATGTTGAACACTTCTTTAGGTGCTTCTCAGCCATTTGGTATTCCTCAGTTGAGAATTCTTTATTTAGCTCTGTGCACCATTGGTATTGCTTTTCAACTTGACTAAATTTACACATTTCTAAGGTTCCTCTGGGTATGTTGCTATTTCTTAACTATAATTTTGCTCCTGTTATGAATCATAATGTAAATATTTGATATGCAGTATATCTGATATGTGAGTCCCACAGGTTGATAACCACTGGCCTATCACAGGGATTATTATTATTATTCTTTTTGGAGTTAGTGATGATTCTTGAACACAAGTTTTAATCACTCAGGCTCCCTCTGGTCATCTCCATCCAGATGTTTGTAGGTCCCCATATCTTTGGAAGCATTTCTTTTTTTTTTTTCTTTTTTAAAGATTTATTTTTTTTCTATGACTACACTGTAGCTATCTTCAGACACACCAGAAGAGGGTATCCATTACAGATGGCTGTGAGCCACCATGTGGTTGCTGGGAATCGAACTCAGGACCTCAGGAAGAGCAGTCGGTGCTCTTAACCACTGAGCCATCTCTCCAGTCCCTACTCTGGAAGCATTTCTAAGCGACATGCTCTCCCTTTGCTCGCCTGCCCATTCTCTCTTTGCTCACTGCTGACCCGACTACAGCCTCCATCTTTACTGTCAGTGTGGCTCTGCTTGTCTATTCATTGATGGCTGCTTAGAGTGTTTCCCTCCCTTCTGGATTTAGAGCAGCAAGTCCTGTGGATTTCCACTCTTTCGAATTTAGTCTTCTGCTTAAGACTCAGCTCAAATAAATCCGTTTATTTCCAGAAGCTGGCAGTGGCTAGTTTGGAAGTTGAATGTTATCATTCTTTTAGCCCACTGAGGCATAACTACTTCACAAAACATCCATCCAGAAACACACTACAAAGCTTTGTATTTTGCCTTTAGAAAAAGAAGAAAAAAACAACCATTCAAGATGCTAACATGAATTTGTAGTTCATTTCTCTCCTTACTTATTCATTATTGTGCATCTTAACTGCAGCATTAGAGCTATGGTAAGATTTTAAATAGGAGGAATAAAGGATTCAAATGCACTCACCATGAAAACAATGTCTCCCAACTTACCTGTTAACTTCTCATGGCATTTATAGAGCTAAGAACTAGAAAAGAGTTGGAAAGACATCTTAAAAACCTACTGTGAATGGAAGTTGATTGTACCACAATGACTGTCTTTCAGGCAACCTTGACCGAAATATACAGTCAGTGTCAAAGGTATTACCAAGTGTTCCAAGCAGCTAATGATTGGCTTGAAGATGCCCAAGAAATGTTACAGCTGGCAGGCAATAGCCTGGATGTTGAGAGCGCAGAAGAAAACCTCAAAAGTCACATGGAATTTTTCAAAACAGAGGGTCAGTTCCACAGCAACATGGAGGAGCTCCGAGGTCTTGTGGTCAGGCTAGACCCACTCATTAAGCCCACAGGAAAGGAAGAACTGGCCCAGAAGATGGCTTCCCTGGAAAAGAGGAGTCAGGAGATCATCCAGGAGTCCCACAACCAGCGGGACCTCCTGCAGAGGTATTTGGAGTAGGTTCTTGCATAACAGCAGCATGCTTTATATATATATATATATATATATATATATATATATATATATATATATATATATATATATATAGTGACATACATTGGCATGTAAATTCATTTTCCTCTCTTATCATCAGCACGTGGGTGGCAGCAGAGCTCTGTGTAGAAATAACTGTGTTTGCATTTCCTATTTATTTATTTCTGTTGGACTCTTTCAAGATGTTCGGTTCAGTGGCAAGAGTATCAGAAAGCCAGGGAAGGGGTTATCGAGTTGATGAATGATGCAGAAAAGAAGCTGTCGGAGTTTGCAGTGTTAAAGACATCTTCCATCCATGAAGCCGAAGAAAAGCTGTCAAAACATAAGGTCAGGTTTGTTGTCATTATTTTAGTGTCTTTCTGTGTTAATTGCAGCAGTCTTTGTGATATGATCACATCTTTCAGAATCACATCTTTAAGTATTTATTTCCATCTTGCTTCCTTCGGCATGATAAAGGTCTAATAAACACATTTCACAACTGAGGATGCTCACATGAAATGCATAGCTAAGGTCCCAGTGATAAATCCAAACTATCTGCTTCTGGTAAGATAGGGTTGCTTTAACATGGCACTAAAGGGCTGGGGAGATGGCTCAGTGGGTAAAAGTGTTTGCTACATAAGCCTGGCACCTGACTGCCTGAGTCACACCCACTAAATCCATGTAAGAAGCAAGATGTTGAGGCACAGGTTAGTAAGCCTACCATCCCCAAAGCAAGAAGGGAGATAGCAAAGGGAGACACTCCTGAAAGCCCTAGGAATCAGTGTATCAGCAGAACACCAGAGAGACATCCAGAGAGACATCCAGAGAGACATCCTCTGCAAAAGAAGGTAGAGAGAACTGACTCGTAAAAACTCATCTTCAACTCCTGCCCATGTCCTGCCAGCCCCCCAGAATGAATAAATGAATGAATGAATGAATGAATAAATAAATAAATTAATTAATAAATAAACCTTTTAAAGGGCAGCTAATATTATCTCTTGATTAATTGGGCTAAAATAAAATCCAGAAATTAATTCCTGAATGCCCCTCATCTAACATAGCAACATAAGAAAGACTAAACATTCCAAAATAGCAAAGTAAATTTTTGTTGATTTTGAGAAATAAAAACTATTCATCTCAAGTAGAAAATAACTTGTCTATCATAAATAAATAAATTTCGCCTTTCAAAATAAATCTAAACCCCACTCTGATAAGTGTAACTTTAAAGTAGAGTTATTAAAGGAAACAAAATATATTCATAATTATTAATTTACTTTTGGGATTTAAAAAAAGATTTATTTGTTTATTTTATGTATATGAGTATATCATCACTCTCTTCAGACACACCAGAAGAGAGCATCAGATCCTATTACAGATGGTTGTGAGCCACCATGTGGTTGCTGGGAATTGAACTCAGGACCTCTGGAAGAGCTGTCAGTGCTCTTAACAGCTGAGTCATCTCTCCAGCCCTACTTTTGGTTTTTTAAGGGCAGGCTTTCAGGTAACGCAGGCTGGCCTTAAACTCTCCATGTAGCTGAGTATACCTTGACCTCCTGAATCTTTCTCTCCACCTCCCCAGCTCTAGTCTTATAGACATGTACCATCATGACTGCCTGAGGAACGTAAATTTATACAGAAATATTTCTTTTGTGCAATAGGGCTTTAGCCAAGTCCACAGAACTTAAAAGAAAAACAAGTCAATCTTTCTCTAACCCGCTCTACTCACCCCCAACCCTACACTAGGCTTTAGTGTCTGTAGTTGACTCTTTCCATGAGAAAATTGTGGCTCTGGAGGAAAAAGCATCACAACTAGAGCAAACCGGAAATGATACGAGCAAAGCGACCCTAAGCAGGTCGATGACCACTGTCTGGCAGCGCTGGACACGTCTCCGTGCTGTGGCCCAGGACCAGGAGAAGATTCTGGAAGATGCAGTAGATGAGTGGAAGCGCTTGAGCGCTAAGGTAACTTTCACTACAGATTGGCTTAAGACGTGTTTTGTTTCATTACCCAGAGATTCCCTGGAGATTAGCACGTATTTGAAAAACTGGTGTTTTGCATTCGTTAGGTTTCTGTGTCTGTGATAAAACACCAGGATTGAGGCAACTTATAGAAGAAGGAGTATATTTTGGCTCACAGTTCTGGAGCATTAGATTCCCTCAATGGCAGGGAGGCATGGCAGCGGGCAGCGGGCAGCGGGCAGCGGACAGTGGGCATGGCAGTTGGAGCAACAAGCTAACAGCTCACATCTTAAACCTCATGCACAAAGCAGCCAGCATAAGCTGGGAGTCGGGGAAGACTTTGGCTCTCAAAGCCTCGCCACAGTGACTTACTTCTTCCTGTAAGCCCACACCTCTTAAACCCCCTCAGAAAAGGCCATCATCTGGGGATCAAGTATTCAAATACGCTAGACTGGGGGGCCGGCCGAGGGGTGAGGCATTTCCCATGAGACAGCCACCTGCTGTTCTTTTGAACTTAGTCTTGTGAAATTCTCATTCTTCTTTCAGTTTCATGAAAACTAAACTATGAAGCAGAGTGTTGTGTGCCTTGTACAGTTTAGTTCCAAGTTAGGATCAAATGATACAGGGAGAGTAATGTGCATGTGACAGGGAGTAGAAAAACCCAGTACAGGGGACAGAAGAATGAATACAAGGGCCAGGATGAAGAAAGCCAGGGAGATTGGAAAGGTAGGGAAGAATGGATTCAATCAAAACCAAGTATGTATGAAAATCTTATAGGGGAATCTGTTCTTTTGTATGCTAACTTTAAAATAACCAAGGGCCAGCTAAATGCTTGAGCCAAGTAAAGGGGCTCATGATAGGGGGCTGAAACCCAGTCTGATCCTCAGAACTGACAGTGAAGTGAGAGATTAGACTCCTGAAAGTTGTCCCACATTATCTATATGTGTTACATGTCCAGCTGTGTTCTCGCTTTTGTGCATGCCTCTCAAGTGTGTGCACGCACACATGCCCACATGCACAAATAATAATGAATAAATATTTCAAAACGAATATATAAAGACGTTT
The DNA here is from genome assembly GCA_902729485.2 of Mus minutoides. Classification (NCBI taxonomy): domain Eukaryota; kingdom Metazoa; phylum Chordata; class Mammalia; order Rodentia; family Muridae; genus Mus; species Mus minutoides. The sequence continues at coordinate 5,086,559 of LR749501.1, forward strand.
TTAAAATGAAAAGGAAGCAATGAAACTTCAAAAGGAAGCGAGCCATGGCGAGTCCTATTTGTTTTTAACCTATTTTGGAAAAAGTACAAAATAACTGTTTTCTTTGTTTTAAAAATAAGAATTTAGGGAGGCAGAGGCAGGCGGATTTCTGAGTTCGAGGCCAGCCTGGTCTACAAAGTGAGTTCCAGGACAGCCAGGGCTATACAGAGAAACCCTGTCTCGAAAAACCAAAAAATAAATAAATAAATAAATAAATAAAATAAGAATTTAGCTCATCCCTCAAATCTGTGTATAAGTTCTTCCACCCATTAGGTGTTTTAGCCATGTCTTCTTTGTCACACACACACACACACACACACAAGCCAACATTAAAAGTCTGTGCCTGCCTTGATAAGACTTGGGGATCAATAATTTAAACACAGGGTAGGAAAGGTGGTCTTTTATGTTAACAACAGCATCTCGGTTTTAATTTCGGAAGTTTGTGGTTTGTGTCATCCTGGTTTATGATGCCATCAAGTGGGGCACTTAGTGGTCTTGCCACATTCTTTTCAATATAATTCTGAACTTCACACGATGTATGCTTATTCTAAGGTCAAAGAAACCACTGAAGTGATCAATCAACTCCAAGGTAGATTACCTGGAAGTTCAACAGAAAAAGCCTCAAAAGCAGAGCTCACGACCCTCCTTGAAAGTCACGACACATATTTGATGGATCTGGAGCGTCAGCAGCTGGCCCTGGGTGTGCTCCAGCAGCGAGCGCTAAGCATGCTTCAAGACGGAGCCTTCCCTGGAACTGAGGAAGAGGTGCCCATCCTTCGGGAAATCACTGCACTGCAAGACCAGTGTCTCAAGTAATTACACACCTGCTTTGTTCACTATTACAATGGGCCTTACCTCGGGGACACATGAGGTTCTCAGGCATGGGGTTGCTCTATCACACAGTTGCAAAGCATGCAGATCTAGTCCTATCTCTTCTACTGCTGGATTTTAGTAATTCTTCCATTCTTCATTAGACAAGTACATACTTGATGACAGAAATATTATGCGATGAGAAGTCCCAGGAGAGAGGATACCTGTAGCTGATAAAGTACCTGTTGCACAAGCATGATCATCCAAGTTTGATCTTCAGCACTTACATTTAAAAAAGAAAAGATAAGAAGCTGAACATGATAGCACATACTGTCATGCCAGCAATGGGGATAGAGCTATCTCTGGAGCTTGCTGGCCAGGCAGCTTAGCCTGCTTCATAGATACTCTGTCTGAAAAACAAAACAAAACAAACAGATAAAAAAACTCCTGAGGAAGCCGGGCGGTGTTGGCACATGCCTTTAATCCCAGCACTCAAGAGGCAAAGGCAGGTAGCCAGCCTGGTCTACAGAGTGAGTTCTAGGACAGGCAGGGCTACACAGAGAAACCCTGTCTCGAAAAAACAAAAAACAAAAAACAAAAAACAAAAAAACCTCTCCTGAGGAATTGCACCCAACTTTGACCTCTGGCCTCTATATACATGCACACATATGTGCATCTGCACATGCATATATACTCATATCCCCCTACACACACACACACAGAGAGAGAGAGAGAAAGAGAGAGAGAGAGAGAGAGAGAGAGAGAGAGAGAGAGAGAGAGAGAGAGAGAGAGAAGACAGTGACAAATTAAGCAAATTCATTGTTTACCTTCCTGCACTTTAAAGTATTGATAGGTGACCAAAGGAAGCTTAAGTATTACAAAGATTGCAAGAATTGATCACTCTTCTTGTTATTCTGACCAAGGCATCTTAAGGAAAGGAAATGTTTGTTTTGCTTCATGGTCTGAGGAGGATACAGCCCATCTTAGCAGGGAAGTAGGGTAGATCACAAGGCTATTGGGATCATTACATTCAAGTCAGGAAACAGCACTTAATGGTGGCAATCAGTGTGCTTTCTTTTGTTCTCCCCTTCTTTCTTTCTTTCTTTCTTTCTTTCTTTCTTTCTTTCTTTCTTTCTTTCTTTCTTTCTTTCTTTCTAATTCATCAATCATCTTGACATACTCGTTTCAGTGAAATTTCCAGGTCAGCCAGATTCAATTTCCTCACCTTGAATGCAATGGTTCATATCAGGCCTGTTTGCCAGCTATGCTGCAAGTTTCCAATACCAAGGTTCAGCCGAGAAGCTACAAGCTAGACCTGCAATGATTGGAAGGGAGGGGACAGAGATCCTCCTTTACCTTTTAATTCACTCTGGGACCCTGTGGGATGGTGCCACCCACATTTAGGAGAGGGCATCCACGTTCAGTTTAACATCTCTGAAAGCACCCTTGCAAACTCACTCATAAGTGTGTTTCCCATGTGACTCTAAGCCCAGGGCAATAAAGATGAACCACCACTGACTCTAATAGACTCTGAGCAGAGGCAAGCAGTCTAGGAGGGATGGCAAAGAGGGCGTCTCTTCTGCAGCTGGAGACAACGTGGGTTTGCATGACATTCTGGTGGAATGACATAGAAATAGTTTAGAAATGTCTTGGGTACCGGGGGAGTGGACTCAACAGATAAGAAGTTCCAGGCACAGTGACACATACTTCTCATCCCAGCAGGCTGAAGCAGGAGGATTATGAGTTTGAAGCCAGCCTGGCTATGTAGTAAGTCCCCGGGTTAGACAAAGACCTCCAGCAACTGAGCAATATTTAAAAGCTATATCACCCATTGGTGATGTAGGGTAATAGAAATAAGAATGATACAGAAATCCCAGGCAGTTAAGCTTCTTCATTGACAGTGAATGTATGAGAAATTTCATCTTGATGATCTAGAACTGGCTTGATTCACTACTTGGGCCATAGGTGGGGAACATGTCTTTAAACAAGTTAATTCCTCTAATAAGTAACGCTACCTTATACATATCTATATTCACTGCTCTTAGTTAATAATGATGTTAGGGCAATCTGATACTGTGTATTGAAAAGCCTTTTAATCCACTTATTCAGATCAGGCATAACACTGACATTAATCATGGTGACATGTCCAAAGCTTGATTCTTTCTTTAAAGGCTGGCTTCTCACAGCCATATGCATTCCAATGACACATTCCTTTCAAATGGTGATGCCACTATTTGAGCAGATTGGAAAGATGAGGGAAAGAATCTGTCAATCTAGGCTTCCTGCATAGGGAAATAAATAGCCATTAAGGGGCAGTGAGCAAAGTCGGCTCTCAAATTTCCAGGGATAAATTATTCACCTCCTGTGACGCAAATTCTTCTGTTATGCTTGAACTGAACCTTGGTGTCACTGAACAATATCCAAGAGAATTGGAAGTAATTTTACCAGCCTAAAACATACTAGATTTCCCCATTTCTATGTCTCTCATAAAGCTGTGTCACGCCCAGGAGTGTTCTTTCCACTTCATTTCTGCTTTCTCCCTCTGGTATTTTTGAAGCATGCAGGAGAAAGTGAAGAATCATGGCAAACTGGTAAAGCAGGAGCTCCAAGAACGAGAAGCAGTGGAGACTCGTATTGATTCTGTGAAGTTTTGGGTTCAAGAAACGAAGGACTATTTAGGGAATCCAACAGTAGAGATCGACACACAACTAGAAGAACTGAAGGTGCTCCTCCCCGGTTGCTCCTCCCCAGTTGCTCCTCCCTGGTGCTCTTCCCCAGTGCTCCTCCCCGGTGCTCCTCCCCGGTGCTCCTCCCCAGTTCTCTTCCCCGGGTGCTCCTCCCCGGGTGCTCCTCCCCGGTTGCTCCTCCCCGTGTTCCTCCCTGGTTGCTCCTCCCCGGTGCTCCTCCCCGGTGCTCCTCCTGTCTTCCTCATAGCAGTACCTTTGCTTTGGTTATTCTTGTGCACACTTAATGAATTGTGAATTAGAATATTTAGGCATGCATACCATATACACATGGTATATGCAAGGTATAATATATATTATTTCTCTATGGGATCATGTGCCTGATAAAAGGAGACATACTAAAGTTCATTTCCCTTGCAAGGTTTTTCTGTAATTTCATCTTTAATTGTAACTGATGAAAAATCAGTAACTTTATCACTAGATCCATAAAAATAAATAAATATATTCCTTATCAGGCACCTAGAATTTTCTTCTCTTGCTTTTCCTTCCTCAGAGCCTCCTAGCTGAAGCTGCCAGCCACCGAGAGAGCATTGAGAAAATTGCAGAAGAACAGAAGAATAAGTACTTGGGTCTCTACACTATTTTACCATCTGAAATCTCCCTCCAGCTAGCTGAAGTTGCATTGGACCTAAAGATCCATGATCAGGTAAACTTAGAGAGAGAGAGAGAAAGAGAGAAAGAGAGGGAGAGAGAGAGAGAGAGAGAGAGAGAGATAGAGAGAGAGAGAAGAGAGACAGACAGAGACAGATGGACAGGGATGGGGTTGGGCTTTCTATTCTTTTCAGAGTTAGTCCTATAAGATGTATCTTGGTTTGCATAATCATATTTCCCAGGAAGTCAAAGTAAATAAAGGACCACTCTAAAACAATTAGCATTCAAATGACCACAGCTCTGAGCAGTAATGCCATACAGATGTTCAGTTTGTTTTCCTCCTCACTGTGACAGGAAAGCTGGCAGAAGCATTGCAGGGAAGATGGGTTTGCTTGGACCACGGGAAGGACCTTCACTGCACCATGATTTTGAGCAAAACAAAAACATGATGTCTGTTTTTAAATATTGTTTTATTGTGAATATTCAACCAGCTGAATCTTTAACATTGGGAGAGCTGTCAGGAAGGACGAGTTAACTAGTTAGGGTCTTTGCAAAGTCGTTTAGGTGGCTGGAGGGATGGCTCAGTGGTTAAGGAAAGCACCTGCTGCTCTTGCAGAGGGCCTGGGCTTCCTTCCCAGGGCCAGCGTCAGGTGCTTCACAAGCTGGAACTCCAGCTTCAGGGATATGGGCCCGTCCTCTGGACTCCACGGTTAGTCCATGCACACAAACACTCACCTAAGTTAAAGTGAATCTCTTTTTAAAACATCAAGTCTCACCAGGTAGGTGGTGGTGGCACAAGCCTTTGATCCTAGTGCCCAGGAGGCAGAGAGACGGATCTCTGTGAGTTCAAGTACAGCCAAGGATACACAAAATAAAATAAAATACAACAAGACAAAAAAATTAAGTTAAAAATGTTTAATAATTTTTTTGTTTTGTCTGTTTGCTTGCTAGAGTTATTCTGTGCAAATCTGGTTACTTTGGTATTCAAGTCAAGAAGATACAGGCCAGGACAGTACTAATGCAATGTTGTTTCTCTGAGGATTCGAAGGACCTTTCTTGTAGCTAAAGAAAGCTATTTGTCATTTATTTATTTATTTATTTATTTATTTATTTATTTATTTACTTACTTACTTACTTACTTACTTATTTATACAGGCTCACTATTGTAAACATCATGATCCTTATTTATCTGCCTCAGGCTCCTGTAGCCCATGTACAGACATGTGCAGAGCACCCAGCTCATTACCTGGATTCTGAGATCCCAAGTCTGGTCCTCACAGTTATTCAAGCACTTTGGAACGTTGAGCCACGTCTGCAACCCCTCCACCCCCTTTCACGTGGCCCATCAGTGTAGATGCAGCGCTGGCCACCTCCTGCGTGACTAGTCTGCGTCATTTGAGATATCATTTTTGATATCTCTCATCAGATTTCAACTGTCAGTTTTGATGTTTCTCTTGATTGTTTAGATCCAAGAGAAGGTACAAGAAATTGAGCAGGGCAAGGCCATGAGCCAGGAGTTCAGCCGCCAGATCCAGAAAGTCACCAAAGACCTCACAACCATTCTAACAAAGCTGAAAGCCAAAACCGACGATCTAGTTCAAGCTAAGGCTGAACAGAAGGTAAGGCTGAGGGAGGAATAGAAAGCAAGGAGCTCCTCCATTGGGGGCCCTGTGTTCTATCCAATAGATGACTGTGAGCATCCACTCCTGTATTTGCCAGGCACTGGCATAGCCTCACAAGAGACAGCTATATCAGGGTGCTTTCAGCAAAATCTTGCTGGCATGCACAATAGTGTCTGGGTTTGGTGGCTGATTATGGGATGGATCCCTGGGTGGGGTAGTCTCTGGGGAGGGTATAGGGAACTTTTGGGATAGCATTTGAAATGTAAATAAAAAAATATCTAATAAAAAACAAATTAATTTTAAAAATGAAAGAAAGAAAGGAAGAAAGAGAGAAAGAAAGAAAGAAAGGAAGGAAGGAAGGAAGGAAGGAAGGAAGGAAGGAAGGAAGGAAGGAAGAAAGGAAGGAAGGAAGGAAGGAAGGAAGGAAGAAAGAAAGAAAGAAAGAAAGAAAGAAAGAAAGAAAGAAAGAAAGAAAGAAAGAAAGAGGCACCTCTGACTGCAGGATAGAGTGCTGCTGTATCCATGGTATCTGGTTATATAGGGTTCTTAGCAATCCACTAAAATCCAGGGGTAATAACACCAGCCCATTCATGCAATATATTATTATAATAGAAATAATAGATATACATGTATGTATAGTAGAGATTCATGATTATCTAGAAGTACCAATTTATAAATTTCAAGGTTTGCCAAGCCTGTTTGCTTGCACCCTGTCTGTGAGCTAAACAGCTCAGATACATTGGGTAGGGCAGAAGGAAAAACCAGTCCTCTCATGTGAGACAGACTGGAGGCTCAACACACCCTCTTCGCTGCTCTCTGACCCAGAAATGGAAATGGCTAAATCTTGGTAGCCCGGTTGTTTATAATATTTATCTTTAAGGAGAACCACCTAAAGTATAATCCTTCTGATCTTTGAGAACCCCTGAGAAAGTATCGTTTGTAATCATTTTTTATTTTGTGTTGATGGCCATATAGATGCTGGGGGAAGAGTTAGATGGCTGCAATTCCAAGTTGATGGAGTTAGATGCTGCTATACAGACATTTTTGGAACGGCACAGTCAGCTGGGCAAGCCCCTGGCCAAGAAGATAGGAAAGCTGACTGAACTCCACCAGCAAACCATCAGGCAGGCTGAGAACCGGCTGTCCAAGCTCAACCAGGTGTGCATGTGCTCCAAACACAAAACCAGAATGCTTTAAGGCAGACATTGTAACCATTTCTCTTCTGTAAATAAATGAAAAAGACAGTGCTAGCTATGATGGATGAAGTTTTGCTATAGCTTATTTTCTTACAGTATCTCTGTGATTTATATATAAACCTGTATCTGTTTCGTAACAAACTGTATTATACTTTGACAGAATTTCGTATGAATAGGCTTAGCTGTATAAACTTTGTAAACTGGAGATGTAATTGTAAAAAAAAAAAAAAATCCATCCATAAATAAGTTTTATAAAATCAGTTTAAGACAGATTCAAATATTTTTCCAACATATTTTTCTTATATCTGAATTTCACATCATGTACCCCATTATGCTTACCTTCTGGTCTGCTCCCCAAACTTTTAAGCCCCACCCCCCAAAAAGAAGAAGAAAAATAAGAACAAAACAAATAAACAAACAAACAAACAAGTCCAATTTGTGTTGCCCATATACACACTGGAGCAAGGTCAAACTCTCAGTGACCAAGCTTCTTAGAGAAAATTGGGTCCCCCTACCCTCACCGCAAGCTATCAATTATGGAGAGCTACAAGGGTGTCATTATCACAATGTTAGAGTTCTCTTCTTCCTGTCTAGGCTGTCACTTTCGGGGGTAGCGGTATGGAGATAGTGGTTATATACCTACTCATATACATCATCTTGATTTTTGATTATAGATTGGCCTTTGCAACTCTACAAAGCATTAACCTTGCCATCAGGTTAAAGTTACAATGAGTAGTTCAGCATTCCCTTTACATTTTTTTTCCATATAGCCTAAGCAGACCTCACACTCACTAGGTATAGCCAATGAGGACCTTGATCTCCGGATCCTCCTGTCTCCATCTCTCAAGGACTGGGATAACAGACAGGCATGGTACTTTCCTACTGGGCCCAGCTTAGGACCTGGTGGCTGTGACTTACAGTGGGTGCTGAGAGCTTGCATGATGGTGTCCCTGCCTTGCTCTGTCCTTTACCCAGTGGGACGGGGAACGTGGATAGAAGGGACAAAAAGAGTAAGATGAGAATGAACAGCCAGAAAAAGAGAAATAACTCAAGCATATCACAGAGGACTTGGGTTTTTACCCTGAAGTCACTGGGAAATCCTTAACAGATTCCCCATAGGCAAGTAAGTGACTTCCCAGGGTCCCTTTTAATGACACAGTTGTAAGTGCCAGCCTCTGGGATGGTTGGATCCAAAGACCAAAATAGGGTTCAATTTCCCACTGACAAGACAGGATTTACATCCATCTGAGTGTTAATGACTTTTTCAGGCATTATCCCACATGGAAGAGTACAATGAAATGCTTGAGACTGTTCAGAAATGGATCGAGAAAGCTAAAGTTTTGGTGCACGGAAACATTGCCTGGAATTCAGCAAGCCAGCTTCAAGAACAGTACATCTTGCACCAGGTAAATTTCAGGGAAAAAAAAAAACAAAATTAAGAGTAAAAACAGTCAACCTGACTGGGTTAGACCAGCCCACAATTTTGTAAAATACCAGATAAGAAGAATGCTCGGGGC